>BGPR01006552.1:0-24037 GCA_013235015.1 Araneus ventricosus
CTGACTTTTTACTTATGGTTGTTAAAAAAATATTCGCGTTCGAAATTCAAACTTAGAGGCCAGGCGCCTGTGCCCAATATGCTGCGGTTTCGGCGCGGCCGTAAAGAGGAACTTTTATCGCCCCGTTTTATTAAAAGCGGACGCCATTTCGATCGGAATTTAGGAAAAGAATGTCCGACACTTTTCGAGGGCGAACATAAAACTTTCAATGACATCAATCGATAGAATCCCCTATCCGTGAAGGGAAATATACTTTTATAAATTTCTATATTTATTTCTAATTCTTTTCGGATATGTCGACATTTGGTACCAAAGTCTATTTTCCCAACATGTCTTTGTCCATCAGTCTGTGAAAGGAAAATAAAGAGTTTATTATTAGATTGAAGATGAGGAGCAAGCTGAGACTGGACCATTGTTCATAACCCTTTTCCTGCAGCGGAATATTTTCTGAGATCATGAAAAGTAAAAGGACTTAAGAAACTTTCAGAGAGGCATAAAATTTGTGGAAGTTGTGCTATGCGGAACTTTAATTTCGATGGTTATGTTAGAGTGGGAAATCTAGTTAAATTCTGTCATAAAATATTCCTCGTGGAATTTCAAGAAACGAAACTGGAAATGATTTGGAGAAGAATTATGGATCGATATATAGTCTGTATATATTTCCTTTAGATAAGATAATATTTCTTCTATTTAATAAGATCTGTAACTGACCATCATTAACAGAAAAAAGAAGTGAAATATCTGGTTATTTTTCAAACACACTATAATAAAGAATATATATTATATATATTCAATAATAATATATAATATTATATATATATATAACAAAATTTTTACATTTTTTCGTACGTCGTTAGCAGAAAAAGCACTTATTAATATCATAGGCCAGCTTCCCTTCCTGAGAAGCGGCTCGCCATGATATTTTTCAATTTATTAAATTTTTGCATTTTTTTGTCCTTTGTTTCTTGTATGTTTTTGAATTTTTGTCTTTTTTTCTTGTTTGTTTTGATATTATATAATATATATAATATATATATCATATAATATATAATATGCACAATATAATTTATATAATATATATTGTGTTATATTATATATGACACAATATAATTCCAAATATAATAAAGAAAACTTTATTATATTCTGTATTATTTAATATTTTGTTGCAGAAAATGCCAGTTATTGTATTGTGATTAAAAATATTTAAGAAATTATTAAAGATGACTTAGGACATGTTTTTTCAACATATAAATATATCAGTAACTTGTTAAATTTTGTATTTTATTACGCAAAATTTGTGTATCGTTCTCTGATTTGATGAAATATGGGTTCTGAAGTGATTGTAACATTTCCACTTAATGAAAGTCTGTAATTTATATTTCAACATTAGAAATCACCTAAATTAAGGAAATCTAAACTGCAAACAGATATGATCTTTTAACAGTAAGATAATATTTTACCTCAATAAATTTGTCTGTTTTATCAGACATTTTCAGCAGGGATTAATAG
The DNA here is from genome assembly GCA_013235015.1 of Araneus ventricosus. NCBI lineage: Eukaryota > Metazoa > Arthropoda > Arachnida > Araneae > Araneidae > Araneus > Araneus ventricosus. Next base: position 1,510 of record BGPR01006552.1, read on the forward strand.
TGATGAATTATGCTCATAAATGTAATGAAATAGAATTTATTGCATAATATTTCATGTAGTGAAGAATATTAAGTCTTGAGGATTATATATTCCGTTAGGACATCCCTGAATTCGATAAAATCTTCAAGATTTGTAAATCTACAAAACACGAATCAATTTAATCATTTGTCAGATTTAAAGATTTAAGGAACTAAAATCTCGCTAATTTCTTTATTAAATTTTTGTCACTATCAGTAATGACAAAATAGTATATTTCATGAAAGTTCTGAGACATAAATATTTAGTTTAAGCCAGGATAGTGTCCTGAAAATAATGATAATTAAATAGATGACTTTTTTGTTATGTTACATTTAAAATACAACTTCAATTGTATATTTGGGATTTAATACTTTAAATGAAAAACGTTCAATTTTCCGTTTGATTGTAAATAAATCAAGAGTTTTGAACTGACTTAATGATAAACACATTATTTTAGTGAGTGAATTGAATTTGACAACATTCCAGTTCAAAAACATTTGAATTAATTTCATTTGATGATATTATTTTTGATGACGTGAATTTGTATTACATATTATATGTTTAAACAATGTTTTCAAATTCCGTCACTTACTTCCTGCAGGTATTTTTAAAAAATCAATACGGACTGAAACGTTTAATAAGTCACTCATTTGATTTCATTAAAAACACACTGACAAAGCAATGCAGTTTTTATTTTTAAATTTCAGAAACATATGCATGAAATGTTAAAATTTAAAAAAAATCAATAAATCAATTGATGTTCGTTGTTATTAATAAGCTGATTACGAAAAAAAACTAATTATAGAATTTGCATTCATTCACGTGTTACAGAAAGAGAGTAGATGTGAATAAAGAAAATAAATTAGACAGAAATTCAGGTTATAATGCCAATATGAGTTTTGGCACTCAATCACTTCGATTACGATATTGTTCACCCTCATCTAGTAATTTTAAAAAAGCACCACAGTTTGAAATTATAAATCTATTAAATATGAAACTGAATTTTTAAATCCTTGCTCTAGCGCGTCACCTACCAAACTCATTGTAATGTACAGTGTTAAACTTGAGCTTGCAAATGGATATTTTTCGAGAATGTCATGCCAATTTGTCAATGTTTAATAGTAGATTTATCCATTGTATTGTGGTCTTAGCGATTCTTTACTTTTCGAAAACGGAAAAGCAACGATTTGGATGGAATTTGAAAAAAATTGCAAGCTTCTGCAGAAGCAATGTGACAGAACTCATTTAGAGTCTCTTCTCAGCCGGTTCTAGTGTTTTGAATGATAAATGAGCCAGAACATTCCATCTACGACGATCCGAATTTCGGGTGCCCTTCCATATCAACGGATGTTCTTCACTATCGTTTCAGCCGGTTCTAGTGTTTTGAATGATAAATGATCCAGAACATTCCATCTACGACGATCCGAATCTTGGGTGCCCTTCCACATCAACAGATGTTCATCACAGCAAGGAAAGGAGAGCTTTGATTCGTACTAATTATTGCTGAAATGTCCATGAGATTGCATAAGATCTATGAATTAGGGAAATTTCATTTCACGCAATTTTTACTGATTGCAGCAAAATTCGTGCCCTGTCTCTCGCTAGATGAAGAAAACAAGAATCTATGTCACAGCTAATAAGGAGTAGGTGGACCATTCAAATGTGGATTAAAACATGTCGTAACTGTCCAAATTGGATTCCGTGAACTTTTTTGTTATTTAAGTTGGCATCAACCTTGAAATGGCGCAAATTTTAAACAGTTCAAGAGATTGAAGAAAATTAGCCTAGAGACTTATGGGGTCCCCAAAAGGGGTTCTCAAGAGTCATTTCAGAAATGGAAGAAAGTTCAGCACGTGACTTACACAGTCCCCAAAAGGGGTTCCCAAGAGCCATTTCAGAAATGAAAGAAAGTTCACATGTGACTTAAGGGGTCCCCAAGAGCCATTTCAGAAATGGAAGAAAGTTCGGTCCCCAAAAGCCATTTCAGAAATGGAAGTCACTTTGGAAGCGGTGTATGGATGGGGGGGGGGGGGGGTTTTTTGAAGGAGACGAGTTGCATCAATAGGTAATTTCAGCTATTATTTATTTCCTTTAAAAATTCAATTGTTTTTGGACAGACTATGTATCCGATCAAATGACAGTTATCCAAAACATTGAATTTAAACTGTTTTCTTCTAAACTGATTAAGCTAAATTTTTGGCAATAAGAAAGTCTCATAAAATCTTTATTTGTGAAATCCTAATGTGTTTCTGTATTTAAATGTAGGTTTGTGCATTCATGAGCACACTTTTTGAAACAAATTTCTATAAGTTAAAATTTTTAAAAGATTTTTAATATTGATGCAATGCATTAAAATGTCTGATTAAGTTGATTGAAAATATGATTTGAGATAGCAGGTTTCACATAAGCAAGCAATGTAATCGCTTATTTTTGAATAGAACCTGCAAAAAGTTTTTAATTTATATTTTAGTATATTATTGGTACGAAGTATAATGCGAAATTAAAATTATTTAGAAGTAAAAGAGACTATTTATTTTTCTCAAGGAACCTATCGGCTAACGGTTTCATGTAGAAGTTATTGATCTTCTAGCCCAAAGAATATAATGTTGGCCGATGTCTTACAAATAAGTTCTTGTAATGAATGAACAAAAATTACTGATTTCAGATATTTTGAATCAAATATAAAACATACAATAATGCAGCAATACTGTTAGGAAATTCTGCATTTTAAGCAACGAAGCTTGTGTCTTTTCTAAATTGTCTCTCGTACCTTTACTCTAAGATTCGAAGCATTCTTTCTTTATGATTTTACGTCATTTCTTTGAGCTAGTCACTTCACTTATCATATATATATATTAGCAGCTATTTAATCGGAATCGTTTGACGTTGTCTATTCGATTCCCGCAGCTGATATATAAATCTACTGATTATTAGCAGAGTATATATACTTGTCTCTACTATGTCATTTTGGTACGGTCTGTAGGTCCTCTCAACATTCTCTCCTCGGAGAGATATCAGTGCTATGTAAGCTATTACTGGTACTGTAGGACAAGTATCATCCCTGTTAAATGGAAACGTGGTAATCTGTAAATATTTTCTTAAATGTGGTGGTCCAAATAAATGTCTCTTTTAACTTATACGTTTCGTCATTCCTGAAATAATAAGAAACGCTCTATCTCATAGAAGTTCCACTGCAAAAAGCCAGGATGCTTTTAGCTTATTATCCAGCAGCTCTTCATAACCAGTGTTATTCAAGCTGCATGTCTCTACTACAAGGATTATAGTTTTTACGAATCTAAATAAGAATGAGACTAACAAGTGATATTGGCAAACTCGCTTCCTGTGCTTAGCAAATACTAATACTGCAATGTAGTGTTTCAATTTAAATTTTCGAAACAAATATTTAGGAAATTTTATATCTTAAATATTTATAAAAAGTAATTTAATTTTTTTTCCTTGTTAATTAAAGAAGTGAATTCAGTATGAGTATTTTCTTTTATTGAATGAGCAAGATGAGTTTTATTTAACAAATTTCGAATAGTATCATTCTCAACCTAAAATTATGATTATTTTATGCTATCCATTAAATATTTGAGCAGTGATTTTGAAGTTCATTATTTGCATTCTAACTTGAAATTAACTTCTACTTTGTGCTGTAACTTCACTTAAAAATTTTGGAGAATATTCTATTCAAAGTAAAAGGAGATTTTAACCAGTTAAAAAATCACTCCTGATTACAACTTTAAAGAATGAGTTGAGCCTATCATTTCCAAATAAGCTGAGACAGCAGCAATGCAACTTTTCCTTTTAAATTCTCGAAACAGATGCATGGAATATTATGTGTTTTAGATATTTATATGAAGTCATGCGATCTTCTTTATTGATTATTAAACTGAATTAATGACAACTTCTGGTAATGTATGAACAAGATGAGTTGTTCATTTAATAAATTTAAAATATATTGCATTGGATGCTACGATTCTTAAGCTAAAATGATGATTATTCTTTAATATGTATAAAATACTTTAGCAGTGCTTTTAAACTTCATTATTTGCATTCTAAAAAAATCTTTTTGTATCACTTTAAACTTTTGAAGAAGTTTCCATTCTACATAAAAGAAGATCTAAACCATTTAAAAAAGTCACCACTGATTGCAACGTTGAAGAATCAGTTGAGCCCATCATTTCAAAATATGCTGAAGAAGCAGCAATGCAGTTTTTCACTTTAAATTCTCGAAACAAATGCATGGAATGTTACTTCAGAGAAACAAGGAATAAATCTTAAGTACAACAAATTGGATAACGAGGTAGCGAGTAAAAGCTTTTCTGAGTGGTCAAAAACAACAATGGAATTGAAAGAAGAAAGGAAAGAAAAAGCATCCCTCAAATGTAGAATTCACTTGGAAGCATAGTTAGAGGAAAGAAATTCTGTCTCTTCCAGGAGTTGCTTTGCTATTAATTTAGAGAAGATTCAAGCTGAAGTCTGCTTCAAATTATTTTAAAGTTTATAGAGCTTTGGTTGGAATGAGAAGCAACTCATTTAGCTTTATTTTTAATAATTGTAATTAAAAAGAAAGTTGAAGTTCTTCATATGAGTAAGAAAGTTGTTTTTCATTAATTAATTTGTGTCAAGTAAGTAGATTATTTCTTATGAAGCGTGTAAGGTATTAGGTAATTAAAAATATATTAACGCCCACATTACAGAAACTCAGCTACCACGTAAATAGTCGACTGCCATTTTCTAGTAGAAGATTCGCATCTGCCTCGAGTAGATTAAATACTGAAAAAAAGTTTGTTCAAAGAGTGTAAAAAGTCTACTCCCACATATTTTTTTAAAATAAGAGTAATTATAAATATTCATGACTTTATTCCAATGTTTCATTAAGATTCGACTTCATAATAAGAGTATGGACGAGTTTTCTGGTTTGTTTACATTTATTAAAACCTTGACTTTATCTGCTTGTATGTTGGACTTCCGCTTTGAAGATTTCATTGACTAAGCATTACACAGGAATTATATAGTACAGGCACTTAAATGTAAACAAACAAAGCAGAAAATTGTCCATATTTTAAAAGACGAAAAAATATCGTCTGATAATGTTATTTAGTAATAAATCATGTTTTCTAATAGATAAATTTCTAAAGAATAAAGACTAAAACTGCACAAATATATAAAGCAAAAAGAAACGGATGAAATCAATTTGAAAATATGCAAAAATAAATTAATTCATTTCTTTATTCGTACCGATTTTCGCAGATTTGTCTTTTGTCGCTATGTTTGCCAACGAGCGAAAGCTATTTTTCATTCATCTCATTTCTTGTTGAATTATGCAAACACTTGAAGTAAATTATCCTTTTTTTATTAAGTAACAAAACTACAGCAGTCATAATGGATTTCTTAATAAATTCTCATGAATTAAATGGAGATTATATACAGATCCAGATATTAAAAGTTAATTAAAATTCTAAAAAATTGATTGAATATAACATTACTGTAAAGTCATATTTCTTGTGATAATCCATTTGTATTACGAATTTCAGGTATAAAATGTCGTTTAGCCTTTCATTTTGAATTCAAGCTGTCCTTTGTCATTCTCCTAAATAAAAGTCACTAGGATTATGTGTTAAAACTACTTTTGACGCGAAAACGTTTTTCCGCTCGTTACAGTGAAAGTCGGTGGAACTTTCTTGTGTGACAAAATACCGTCAGATTTGAATCTCTAATAACTACGAGACTAATAATGCGAAAAGAATGATTGACCCTACAACGGATAAATCATATCTGTAAGAGTTTGTCGCATAGTATTTGTTCTGCCTGTGACGTCATCGTACCAGTGTAGGAGCATGCGCTTGATAGTTATGAATTAGCTTTATGTAAGGTTATAAATAAGTTAGCGTCAAAACGCGTTTATCTAGGAGGTAGATTCTGTTGTCATTTTAAAGAGCTTGAGGAGTATTAATGGAACCCAAAGTGAAACAATAAAAATATTTATCAGAATATAAGTAAAAGTCGGTATTAAATTGAAAATTTCACAACCGCATGTTTTTTTATTAGAACATGCATAGTTTTCTTACGAATTGTACGAAACTTGCAGAATACTTGACAATACGTATTAAAGTTTGAATTGTATTAGAGTTGTAATTAAAAAGTATTGTATTAAAGTTTGAATTAAAAAATTGAATATTAAGGGAAATATGAGCATTTGTAGTAAATAATGTTTTACTGCGCATACGCGAAAAGGAGTTCTATATACTGTCAACAGATTGTGCCATCAGAAGCTACACTAAATAAAAAATAAGAAAGGCGCAATTCGGGTCCGCGCCGTAGACTTTTCAGGAAAACTTCGGGATAAAATCATAAAACAAGTGTTTCGTAAAAATATGTAATTTAATTATCAATCTCTTTAATATAATATTTACGCAGAGTAGTAGTCTATTCTGTAACCATTATACTTAATGGTTACAGAATAGATAAATCACATGTTTATCGCATGTAGCAAGGGTGTGTGGTAGCTTGTGATTTACCTATGCTGTAACCATTATACTACTCTGTGTAAATATTGCATTAAAGAGATTGATAATTAAATTACATATTAATGCGAAATAGTTGTTTTATTATTTTATCCCGCCGTTTTCAGGAAAAATCTACTGCGCGGATACGAACTGCGCCTTTCTTATTTTGTCGCTCAGACGGGAGCAGCGAAATTCGATTTTACATTTAATAAATTTAGTTAAATAGTCACTGCTACTTTTAGGTCTAATTTTTCTTGAGGGATGAGTAATCTATGTTTAAAACAATGCATCAGATTTGCCTAGGCAAAACTCGATTTTTAGGATGACCTGTATTCATCTAATCTGAAGTTATTAGGCCTAAAATAGACATAATGATGCCAGTCGAAACTTAAGACTATAAATTTTTATGTTTGAATTAAAAGAAACTTGAAATTACCAAAGAGGATATTTTGAGTGTAAATATAACAAAGAAAATGTATCTGAAATAGGAATTTGCATAACAGAACCACTGAACTCAAAATTACATCTGTTTACATGGGAGAAATAAATTCATAATAATAGTACTTTGAAAATCAATATTTATTCTGCCTCTTATATTTTAAAGTAGTTTCATTTCTTCTATTCTAGTTCAGTCAGTTTTGAATTTGATAAACAAGTTTAGGTAAGAAGAAATTGATGTTAGAAAGGGCACAAAATTTAATATACGTAATATCAAATAAGTTTTGATTGGAATATAATGGTGAATTTAAGTTAATTGAAAGTAATCAAGACTAATTTTGATGTTGTGTATTGTTACAGCACTTTCGCTGCGAATATATAAAATCAAATGTAAGTGCATTTTGAAATGTCGATACTTTATAACCGTGTACTTGAACTGAGCTTGGCAGAACTTTATGATGACACAAAAGAGAAAAAATGATGCCATTTATAAATTTTCTTTTTGTTTGCTAATGGCTTTTCAGTGGTTGCTAATGGTTTGCTTTAGGCACTGGCTTTAAAATATTTCGTCCGCTGGCTTAACAACAACTGAAATTCTTTTTATCTGACAATATCTTCTCATTTGTAGCAATAAATTAAAGCAAAATAAATGACCTACATTTATTTATTTACTTTTAAGCAAAATTTGTGTTCCTGTTTGGTTTAAAATGTTATCTGATTTTTTACTACATATTTTTTATTACATTGGATTATTTATTATATTACGTGTTCTTGAAGTAAAAAAATGGTGCTTGATACGACAAACAAAATTAAAAGCCTGTTTTTGATTCAGAAGTGCAAATTTAATATGAAATATCAATCGTCAATATCAAAAGAGCAAAATCAGTGCTGACCTGCGCAATTTATTTTTCAAACACAGGTCAGACGGTTAAACAGGCACACACAGACAATGATTAAAATAATTGCAGTTAAAATAAATTCATTAAAACTCAGCATTCTATATGCAGACGTTGAAAGATTTTGCGATACAAAAGGTTTTATTTTGGAAAATGTTTGATACTAAAAAAGCGTTTAGAAATGTGAAAAGCTAAAATGATGTTTTAAACTGAGCTCTTAAAAAAGGCATTAAGTACAAATAAAAATGTTGAATAGTTTAGAAGTGACAAGAAATCATAAAAATTTCTCCTTTAACTTTCAAGAAGCTGTCTTTAATTTAAATCATAAAATTTCCTTCAGTTTGACACTTTGATTTTTTGGCTTTAAATTTTAAACATGCTATTTTACGAAATTGCAACATATTCATCGCATTTCTAAATTTTAGGATTCATGCAAAATCATAACTTTAAACATGAAGCAATGAATTTTTAATTTGTCTGGTTTAGATTTATAAAATTTTGAAAAAAATTAGTACTGTTGATACCTGTCATAAATATTTAAATTTACAATATTTACGATTTCATTTATATTTTTGTAAATAATATCAATTACACGGGAGGAACAATTTACGAACATCATGTCTGTAAATAAAAATGAAAAGTTTTATGAATTTATTAGAACTGATGTAAGGAAGGTTGCCCAATTTGGAGCAGCTAGACATTTTTTAATGCAATGCGTTCGAGAAATATTTTAATAAAAATCAAGCAATAGCTATTTTAGTAGTTCATTTATCTTCAGATAAATACATTTAACTTTTTTTATGAAATTTACTTTAAAGTTAGAAAAAATAGTTTTAACCCGGGAGGACGCGCGGGGGTAATTTTATGACCCCGAGCCCTCGGCAAACTCTGATTCCTAGAAAAATAGTCACCTGTTCATTTCTTCTTTATCAGTAGCTGAGTTAGTCACCCCCTTTGCCTTTTATGAGTATTTTGAAAATATTTCCGGAATTTTTCTACCCTTAATAACGTTTTGTCAGTTACTGGGGTTATGGAATGACCCCGCGCGTCCTTCCGTTTGTTCCACAGACCAGTTATTTCACGCGGCTGATAACGTCAGTTCGTTGCTGTCCTTTCCGAATCGAAGTATTTACTTACTACTCACAATGCCGACTTCATATGAAAAAGAAATGGAGCGTTTACGTTTCTCCTCCATGAAATTGGAGCTGATGAAGACTCAGATTTTGACAATGAAGACAATGGACCTGAGGATATTTTAGAAGAGGATTTTTCAGATCTTGAAAGTTTCAGCGAACATGATACGGAACCGGAAGAGGACGGAGATTCTGGAAATGAAGAAGTGAATAACTCGGAATGGTTTTCATCAGAAGATGGCGTAAAACAAAATTTAGGCAGAATATTCGTACTCTTTGTCATAATATTGTGTCGCGTTTTCCTGTAACAAAAGGGCAAGCGAAAGATGCGACAAGCTCTGTGGAAAGTTGGTAGTTATTCCTCCACGATAACATGATGCATTTAATTGTAGAGTGCACAAATATATTTATCGAGAAATCCACATCAAACTTTTCACGTGAAAGAGATGCACGAAAAACTATTCCTTTAGAAATCCGTGCTTTTGGAGTAGATATGATTTGTGTAAATACCTTATTCCTAATGTCTAAAAGTCAAAAGAGTTATTTTTCGAACTAAAAAAATGTTTTTAACAGCGCAGGGTTGAATTTCAGTCTGGGGTCATTCTATGACCCCCTCGCGTCTTAACGTTCGTTAAGGAGGCGCGCGTTCACTCAGGTTAAAATATTGTGTCATTGATTCGATTGAGGAAACTGGTTTCATGGATTGAACCACTGGTTTCCGCAAATTGGACTAGCAGTTTCTTTAACTCTGTAATGAAGGTTAGGTCGGTGTTGGGGGATCAGATGCTTATCATTGAATGGAGAGGAAAACGGTGTCGTTGTTAAAGAGGTAAGCACAATTATAGCAAAAATATTTTTTTGATTCTCAAATTCACATCAACCTATAATCCAAGATCCCAAGTATGACATTTTATACACTGTGTCACTTCCTCTTCTTCCTTCTTTGTCCCCCCTCACGTATCCTTAGTTTTTGTTCTTTCCCCCCCAACATTTAATGGCTTTAGTGTCCTCTTATTGCTTTTTTATTTTGGCTTGTTTCACTTCCAATTTATGAGGACTACTAGTGATGACAACTTCTTTTTGATCTATTCCCGTAGTTTAAGGTAATAATCAGATTGATTTAAGGGGACATACGCCTTTTAATGGTGATAACTGCTTTTTGATGTATTTCCGTAGTTTAAGGTAATAATCAAATTGATTTAAGGAGACATACGCCTTTTAATGGTGATAACTGCTTTTTGATGTATTTCCGTAGTTTAAGGTAATAATCAAATTGATTTAGGGGAAAAACGCATTTTAAACCTCCGAAAAATGGGGAAAAAGCTGTCAAATTCGATACATTATATCTCTAAACCAAAACATTTGAAAAACTAATTTTTTCCTAGAAAAATATCTGTTCTTTCTATTATTGTACACGCATTTTCAAATCCTAATATTGATATATATTTATTTGAGAGAGTAATAAATATGGGTATAATTTTTGGAGAAAAAATGAGATAGTCACCTTGCGAGCATGATTACGGATAAAATATTGGTCTAAACACAATGTTTTGGATATCTAAGTACTCCAAACAGTCTGTTTAAGAAACTGAACCTCAATTTATTAACATTTAAATTTTATTTCTATTTTATATACCAATTTAAGATAAAAATGTTAAAAATTGATAAAATTTCTACATTTCTAATTCCCCCCAAAAAAACTTCTTTGGTGAGAATATGTACGAAACTGTGGTTCAAATTGTAGAACATAGCACAATACATATTCAGTACAAATTTTTTGTGAAAATATTCAATAGTTCTTGAGATATCGTGCGCGCAATATTAAAAAAACACATTTTGAGATATAGCGCTTTAAAGATGTGGCCATATTCAATGCTTAAGTTGAATAGCTGATACGTTTTCCTTCATGACTTTCATAATTATGGGAACTTTTTTAACGCGGGTTGTTTTAAATTGTTCAGAAAAGAGAGGGAAGTAAGATATATATTTTTCATAGGATCGAAAATTTTCGAAGTTTAACAGTCGTCTCCTTAAATAGTCCAATGTAAGAAACTGCATGTGGTCCAATCTAGGCAATATTCCAACAACAAGAACAACAAAAAATACATTCCCCTTAACTTTATTTTTAAACTATTTTAATAAAATAATTATAGTAAATTGTAGATAAACACACGTTTTCCACCTACAGATATAAAACATATTTTGGTACTTACTTAAAACTGCGTAAGAGCTATTAGTCTTTTGTTAAAATATTTAATTGATGATATGTAAATTAAACCTTTATTTTCTAACTGTAACCACATATCTCTTTTTCTTAAAAATGATCTCAAACATCATATTTGCATCAACCATCAAATTTGCCTATTTTACGGACCAAATATTTAGTAGAATTGAAATTATGACACTGGTCCAAATTCGGCAACTCTTCCTTACAAAATATAGAGTGAAACCTGTGTATAACGATACTGTCTATAACGATAAACCTGCATATAACGATATTATTTTTATTTAGTTTATTCTGAACCTCCCTACAACGATAATCCCTTTCTAGATGCACCCGTCTATAACGATAATTTTACCTCTATAATCCCACTTAACCTGTTAACCGGGGAATTTACTTTCTTTCCATTCGTTCCCCATTGAAGTATTTCGTTATACCCGGTTAACAGGCTAACACGCCCGATTTGTGTCGAACAAACCATTCGCTGCAAAATGCAGGAGAAATCTATTAACAGCTGGTAGTGCAGTGATAGTAACAACTGAACATTGCACATTACCTATTGCAGCGTGTTGCTAATGTTCGACACATTTGTGATTTGAGGGGAAAGATTTAAGCAAAAGTGTCAGACAAGCCATTATCGATTCACCTGCTTTGCGGGAGGTACATATGCAGTGTCTAAAAGTTATCACTGCACTTCAAGCCACTTATCACTTCTTCGGTATTTTGCTGTTAGAGATTTGTCCCACACAGCTGCAGCGAGCCTTACAAAGCTGATGCAATGCAATACCGAATTTCTCCCTTGATAAACGACACTATATGGTCTAGAATGTGAGACAACAGCAGAATTGGGGGAAGGGGCAAGAAAACAGAGCCTTTTGTATCAGGGGGATGGGGAGTAGTAGCTAGCAATTATAGAATTTGCACAGATGTTTGTTCCCTTTACTTTCATGTAGTATTAACAGATTATTTTCTGTAATTCTATTATGAAAAAATTATGTTTACATCTTTCCTTTTTGCATACTTTTGTTATTTAACTTCTTTTATTAAAATTCTCACTTTGAAGTTCTTTAAAAATGTCTGACTAATTTAAAGTTTATAAAATGCAATTTTATATAAGCGATTATTTGTAAGATGAATCAATAAACGTAATGAAATTAGTTATATTAGTAAATGCGCACGTACATAAATATCGAATGGGAAAATGTTCAACATGTCTATAACAATATTCTAGGTCCCTACAATAGGGCTATATGAAGGTTTTACTGTATAACTAAAACAAATTTATTTTTTCAATAAAACAAACATTAACATGATCAGGAAAAGATGGAAGCATTTCAATGTCAGTTTTCAATTAATATTTTTTAAAAATCCTATTTATATGCAGGGCCGGCCCGAACAAAAGCGGGGCCTGGTTCAAAGTTAATTTGCAGGGCCTTGGAACTAATTTCGTAAAACAGAATAATAATTTATTGCATTTTTCTATTTATTACACTGCACAAATTGGTATATTAAGGACTTAAGAAATACGTTAAAATGGAAATTAATTAGATTATTTGATTTATGAATTATTTTTGGTGGTATTTGAAAGAGTGGCACAAAGTGGCATCTTTGTATTTTGGGGAGAGTAATCATCCCGTCTTTGTTTTTGATGTTTCTCATTCTTTAGTTTTCTTAAATAATTTCAGAAAAATTTCTGCTATTTTTATAATTCGGAAAATCGTAGTTTTTTTACTTACGTCACAGTAATTTTTATGATAGCCGTTCTAAATTTATCATTTATAATTTCAGGACAAATACCAGGATCATCGGTATCGATATTTAGTTTTCAACTCTTTGTTGATCCTGTTGAAGTTGCGATTCTCGGACTAATTCATTTTGTCCTTAATTCGACGCAGACAAAAAAATCCACCGTCTATAGATTTCCCTCTGATTCATAATTATCTTTCCGAAGACTTGAAATATGCACATATACGATATATCCCTACTTCTTATTATTTTTAAATTTTAATCCGTATTTATGTATATTAGGATTAAAATAAAAAATAAGAAGGCATTTTTAATTTGCAAAATCAGTCAGCTGCCCGGGGCCTTTAGAAAACGCGGGACCTAGTGCGGTCGCAGAGTTCGCTCACCCCTCCGGCCGCTATGTTTATTTGCATAGTTTAAGTGACAGAAATGCTAATTACAAGATGTCATACCTATAATACATTTAAGGTTCCTGAGTGTACAACATAATTTTCTCAATACTAATTGTCCCACAAGTCATCACAACCATTCAAGTGCATTATCAGGAATTAAGTCCTTCATGTTTATTATTTATATAAATATTATATAAGATATGAATATACTAAAGGTTGATCAAAAAATCTTTTCCTGAATGCAAAGACTTTTGTACAAAAAAATATTATGTTTGGATATATTTATTACTGAAAATTGGGAATACTTTAATCGAATTTGTAATGAAGCTATTTACTTTGGCAAATTTCAACGTTTGTTGCCTTTAAGCTCGAAAAAGGTTAAGACAATATTCTAGTTCTCGTTATTTGACATTTATTCTGTAACGCTAAACACAGCATGTGTTATCCTAGCCTTCAATGTTTTAGTATCACGAACTAGACGAAGTCTTTGTCAGTGTATAGATATGATTCATTTTAATTATCCTATTTCTTTAAACTTCTATTGTGTTTATGTTCTAACTTTTGATGCGAAAACGTCTTTCCGCTCGTTACAGTGATAGTCGGTCGAACTTTCTTGCGTGACAAAATATCGTCAGATTTGAATCCCTAATAACTAGGAAACTAATAATGCGAAAAGAATATTTGACCCCACAACAGATAGATCATATATATTTAAGTTTGTCGAGTAGTATTAGTTTTGCCTGTGACGTCATCGTACCAGTGTAGGTGCATGCGCGTGATAGTTATGAATTAGCTTTATGTAAGGTTATAAATAAGTTAGCGTGAAAACGCGTTTATCTAGGAGGTTGATTCTGGTGTCATTTTAAAGAGCTTGAGGAGTATTATTAGGACCCAAAGTGAGAAAATAAAAATATTTATGAGTAGAAAACGGTACAAAATTCAATATTTCAAGTTCCGCATGTTTTTTGATTATAACATGCAGTTTTCTTTCGAATTGTACGAAACTTACAGAATACTTGACAATACGTAAAAGAAAATTTGTATTAAAATTTGAATATTACGGGAAATATGAGCATTTGTAGTAAATAATGCTTTACTGCGTACGCGAAATGTAGTTTTATATACTGACAACAGGTGGTGCCATCAGAAGCTACTCTATATGAATCATAAAAAAGTCGCAGTTTTAAAAGTTTTTTTTTATTTACATAGATAAATCACAAGTTTATCGCATGTAGCAGCGGTCTGTGGTAGCTTGTGATTTATTTATTTTGTAACCATTATACTACTCTGAGTAAATATTGTATTAAAGAGATTGATAATTAAATTACATATTAATACGAAATATTTGTTTTATGTGATTTTTATACCGACGTTCCCACGAAAAATCTACGACGCGGACCCGAACTGCGCCTTTCTTATATTTTTTGTTTTTAATCTTACGCTTAGTTTATAAGACCTAGACTTGTTCTGCTTTGCTGTAAAATATTTCTCTTCCCCACCAGCCCATATCAGATCTTACACTCTTTTGGGAAGGCTAAGTCGATGTGGGTTTTAAATATATAACTAAATATCACGAAATAGCGAGCCAAACATCCATAACATCCTCTGAAATCCCCTTGGACACAAAGGTCAATTTGGTTCCATGGAATCCCAAATCAAATCGTTTTTTCCCTCATTCCTCCTGAATTATTAAGTTCTCGCAGATTTGTTTATGGACTAGTTGTACGATCCACTCAACAATAAAATATTTACTAACAGGACTATGCAATGATAAAAATGTTGCATTTCTAATTCCAACATTTATTTCGTGTTCACATGTTGTAATCAGGAAAAAACTTTGTGCTCAGCCTCATGCTTTTTCTAGTGCTTATGTTCTGAAAGAAATTCTGCCCTTTCATTTCAGAAATTTCAAACTATTTCTAATTTTTCAATTGATTGTGAGCAAATAAATGTTTCCTCTTTCTATTAAAAATACGATTCTTGTCATTAGATATATACAGGGTGGTTATAAAAGAAATTTCCCCGTTATATGAACCCTTAGCGGTCTATCCGTTCAACCGATTGACATGAAATTTCAGATATCATTATTTGAAGGTATGCGCTCGAGAGTGTGATCCTTTTAAACAATAGAGCTCTCACGGTTACGGTTACAGTGAAAAAATTTAGAAATTTCAAATAGAAACACCTACTTTTTTTCATGGAAATGTGCTCCTCATAGAAAAAAAAATTTAAAATGGAGTTGGAACGGTACTTTCAGAGCAAAAAAAGTTGGCGATAGGAAGAGACAAATAAATCTCTTCTAGCTATTATTTACTATTGGTTTATTTCGCTTTTTTTCTTCGTCTGCGTAACGCTGCCATTTTCCGCTCTAAAAATACCGTTTTAACTTTTTTTGAAATATTTTACAGTGTGGATCCCGTTTCCATGAAAAAAAGTAGATGTCGTCATTTGAAAATTTCGAAATTTTATCACTGTAACCTTAACTGTGAGAGCTGGATTATTGTTTTGCACATCATTCTTGAACATATATGGTATAATGACTGCATACAAAATTTTATTCCCCTCTCTATAACGGTACGCTTGCTAGGGAGTTATAAATCGGAAAAGTTTCTTTATAACAAGGTTGTTGTTTTCACTTTTTTTGTCTCTGCCTAACGCCGCCATGTTTTGCGTTAAAAATACCGTTCCAACTCCATTTTAAATTTTTTTCGATGAGCACGCACACACAAACATTGCCTTTTATAAGTACAGATGACGTTTTTTTCCTTCGTGGAGTTAATTCACGTGACGTCATATCAAAGTACAAACACCTTCGCGATGGTTATGCAACATCCAAGTGCAGGTCGGATGACACTGTGATGTGACGTCATATCACGAGCTCCAATTACACGATTCGAAATAGATTCCTGAATTAAGCTGAAGCTGCGCGAGAGCGCGAATTTAGCCTAATTCGACTATTCTTTGAAATAATTATGTTTAATTATAGTCTGAGTAGCTTGCACACACATTAAAATAACTGACATCTTTGACCGCATCTGACTGACTGAGTGGAATTGTACATATGCAATAAATAAAAATGAATGCAATATCTTCCTTGGTTGTGATTAGTAAGCAAATAAATGCATTGTTTAAAAATCTATCCAATATTCTCATTCGAAGTAAATATCAACGAGCAAGTAAAAAAATCGCAACTGCCGTATGGTTTGAGTAGTATAAATTTATAGAAATAACTAGTAGATTTACCCGGCGTTGTTTGGTTTAGAAATATTTTCAAGTCAAAGTACTTATAATATTTTAAGCTTATTTATTACCATTATTCGAAATACCTTTCTCTTCCTTTTGGTATCTGGGTGCCTGATCGGGAAAGCACTGCGGAGTGGTCCTTCTATTTCTCCTTAGGTTCTCTCCTTTCGGTAGTAACCGGACTCGATAACCTTTGAATGTATTTGCATGCTCTGCTCATTGAGATCATTTAAAAAATTGCAAAAATTAAATGAAGCATCTCATAGAAAGAATAAATTATTAACGTCATTGTTGTTCTGTGTAAATAAATTCAAAGATGTACACGCTACAGAATAAAAACGAAAGCAAAAATTCTGCCTTTCTGTAAATATTCAACGACAGCAATATTTTTATCATAATTTTTAACAGTGGCAAAAACATGAGAATGAAGGATTTGATAAAACAATAAATCGGTTAGAATTTAATTACAATAATATAAAGCATTGTGTTTGAAATGAATTTCGAAATTTTTATTAAATATAGGGGAAAAGCACGTATGTCATTTAAATTCAGATCAGTAAAAAGAAAATTTTCTGCTATTTAAGACAGTTTATTAATTATCTTCGTGCAATATATACTTCGGAAATTGTTGGCGAAAACCTGAGAAAAAAAACGTCAAAAATTGGCTTAATGTTTACATATGACGTAATACCGGAAATGAAAATTCTACCTTGGAAATAAAAATGTACGAAGAAAACAATATTTTTCGGATATCAACTTTAACAGTGGCAAATGCACGTGAATGAAAGATATGATAAACAGCAAATTAGCTTTAGTTTAAATTCATAAGAATAGAAAGTATTGTTAAAAGTTGCGTTAAAATACAATTTTGAAACTTTACTTACAATTAGAGAAAATATTGTACTGTAATAGAATAACTATCATTAAAATGGTATTCTTTTGTTCTTTAAGATGGTATGAAAATAATTTTCTTGTTATAAATATTTCAGAAGTTGTTGGCAAAAAACATCTAAGCATTAGGCTTAACAGCTGCTATTTTTCGTTATTTAATTAAATAACTTAAGAACTAATGAACTCTGGAAGCACCATTGACCTAGAAATGTGCTCTAGAATGTCGTGTGCGAATATCATGTGGCTTCCATTCACCGTCTAGGAGGAGTTCTTGTGACCGACAGACAGACAGATACATGTATTTTCTGCTTTATATTACAGATTACGAATATATTTTGGTAGATTACTTCTTCTAAGTAAAAATTTCGTTCAAAATTTGAAACACGTTTACAATTTTGATAAATAGATCACATGTCAAACTCGATACATCTTGATTTTTGAGCTTTAGAACTATCGTGTTCATATACAGGAAGACATTAATATCGTCGTATATCACCGAACTCAAAAACGAGAGGGTTGTCTTTCGATTGGATGGGTATAGAATCCAGTCAACGAAGGGTTTTAAAAAACATATTAAATCGTATAGTTTTGAAAACTGGTACACTTGTTCGTGAGGGGTTTCTGATGAGCATACTAAAAGTCCCCGGTCCTGGGGTCAGTTCGCGCCTCCGTCTTGGATTTTATCCCTCCTTTTTTCAGTCTCTCCTGAATATATCGAAAACTATTCAGTTTTCAAATTACAATTGATTTAACAAATGAAAGAGAGTATAATTCCCTACAAATATACTCTTTTATGTTTCTTCTAGCTTTAATAGTTTTCCAGATAATGGATCCCAAATGTTGCCCCCCTCTTGGGTTTCATCCCCCTTTTTTAGTTTCTCTTGAATATCTCAAAATCTGTTTAATTTTCAAATTACATGTAATTAGAAAATTAAAGAGCGTAAAATTCCCTACAAACGAAGGCTTTTATTTTTGTTTTAACTTTAAAGTTTCTGAGATAATGGGTCTCAAAATTTGCCATCATCTTGGATTTTACCCCCCTTTTTTCAGTTTTTCTTGAATATCTCGAAAACTATTTCATTTCGAATTACACGTAATACAACAAATCAATGATCGTAAAATTCCCAACAAATTTATGCTTTTATTTTTTTCTAGATTTAACAGTTTCTGAGATATTTAAGGAAAACTAAAAAGGGGGGGATAAAATCCAAGATAGTAGCAAATTTTGAAATCCATTATCTCGGAAAACAAAAATAAAAGCATGATTTTGTAGTTAATCCTACGCTCTTTAATTTGCTGATTACAGGTTATTTGAAAATTGAATAGATTTCGAGATATTTAAGACGAACTAGAAAGAAGGATGAAGATGGCGACAACTTGTGAGATCAATTATCTGGAGAACTATTAAAGCTGGAAGAAAAATAAAAGTATATATTTGTAGGGAATTTTACGCTCTTTAATTTGTCAACAAATTTTAAAATTGAATATTTTTCGAGATATTCAGGAAAAACTAAAAAAGGGGGTGAAATCCAAGATGGCGCCCCCCCCCCCCCCCCCCCCCCGGGAATGGGGACTTTTAGTATGTTCATAATAAGAACCTCACGAACATATGTACTAATTTTCAAAACTAAGTGATTTAATGTTTTTTTCTCCTCCATTTTCGACCTTTGTTGACTGGACTAATGAGGAAAAAAAGAGCAATCCGCCTCCCCTACCAGGGAACCGAGCTTTACACGAATGCTGCATATTCGAACAGTTTCTTTTAATCTAATAAACTACAGGAAAAGAATACAGCAATTAAAATTAACAAGATGTAGTCTATAACTAATCGAAACATAAAATAAAATCACAGTAACATGAAACTTTGAAAACAAGTGATGACGCTAGATGCAGAAGTGATATTTAATGTAATTAATAATAGTGATAGGGGCCGTCCACAAATGATGTCACGCTTGGAGGGGGATGGGGTTCGTGAAATTGTGACAGTTTGTGACAAGGAGGGGAGTAGGTAACAAGGAGTGTGACATCACGCATTTTGGTTAAAATAAAAAGATTTAAAATTAGCAGATTATATTTTGAAGTTGTTTTGAAATTACCAGAATTTGAGGGTATTTTTTTAATCGGGGCTAAGACAACTTTCATGAGATTTTTTCACTTATACTCCTTTCTTTCCGAAAAAGGGATTCAGGGTAGGTTCTGAGAATAAGGTAGCAGCAGAAATTCTTTACCATTAGAAGAAACCCTCCCCCTGTCACACCCTTGAAATGTCCTACAAAAGAGACCTCACCCCACCTGGGTGAGTGGTAGAACTGGTACTGGCACAAATAGGTTGATTTTAATCAGGAGTTTTTTAAAAAATTCAATCTGTTTAAGAATATTTTATGTTCATAAAGTAAAGATAAGATTTAAAGCAAAATATATTAAATTCCATTTCAAATTCCAAAATACTACTGTTTTCAGTTGCTCTGTTACATTAATATTTTATTACTATTGTATATTAATTAGGTTTTTTGTTGTAAACCTTAATCTTATTTCATACAAAATAAGTACACATATAATCATTATTATTGTTAAGCTCACATATGTCATTAAAACACATAGTTAAAGTTTAAAAATAAAATTTGAAATATGATGTATAACGTAGTGCTTTGTTTCTGAACTGCAAGTAATGTTTATGTAATATAGCGTGACATGCAACAAGAGGTGGGGGGAACACATTTGTGACAAAGGGTGGGTAAGAAATATTGAAAAAAAGTGTGACCTCATTTATTGACAGCCCCATAAATGTGATACATTTCTGTAAACAATTCTAATAAACGTCATACATGCAAAAAATACATTTGTACAAATAATAAGCGCTTATGTGAAAATGTTAATTGATGTGTTGCGAATTACATTGTTGGACTATGAATTATGCAAAATAATTAAGAAACAATTCTGATGTTTTTCATGAGGGCAAAAGCTACGGTGAAACAAAGGAAATTTTATATGCAGAAATGATAACTGAGAACATTTCTGAAAATTATTCAGATGGGAATATAAGAAGCAAGAGACACACTAGTTCAAATAAAATGCACTTATGCATATATGTAATATTATTATAAGTGGTGCAATATAATTTGATAATCGGCTTTGAATTACAGGGTACAGCCGCGGGTTTTATTCCAAAAATGTACATTTCGGTCACACGGAGGTCTAAACCATCGATGTGTTTAAAATGTTTCTAGGAAGAATGTTCTGATGATTACTATTTGAATACAGAAAAGTAAAATACAGAAGAAACAAAAGAAGTAAACAATAACGATAACAATATACCTTTTGCGCGCCAACGCAGCTGCATCCAGTAATTGCATCGACAATATTGAATTAACTAACGAATTACTATAGAATCAAACAATAAAAATCAAGCTTTAATAATGTTGGCATGTCGTGAGTGTAAATTGCAGAGTAACGCAGATACCAGGCAGTTTTTAAAATACAAAAGAGCTTTAATCCAGTTTACTTAAAAAATAAAGACATACTGCTGTCTTGCAGCTTACACACTCACTGACAGCCATCCATTCGACTGACTACTGCTACTTCCTTTAAAAACATAAATGAACAATATATATAGATTGTAACAACCAATCAACTTAGACTAGTGCCGTAACTTCGGCTACGTCATAAAAATTAACCAATGAGATGCTTTCATTCAGTGACTGAAAAAGTTCATTTGTTTTCCAACAAATAAGAATTAGGACGCATGAATAAGAATTAAAACATATTAAAAGAAAATGATTAGAATGGAAGAAATGGAAGAGTGGAATGAATGGCGAACGTTTGACTGAACGTGGTACTTGAATGGCGAACGTTTTCAAAGGCCACTCGTCATCGGAGTTCTAATATGGATAAATTTTCTGTCAAGGGAATGACTAATAGTCAGCAATTATTCCCTCTGTGGCCTGAATTTATCCAATAACTGAAACAAGGAAAAAAACCTTTTTTAAATAAGAAATACTTAAGAAAGTTTTCTTTACCAAATCCAATATATAAAAAGAAGATAAAATGCATATTACCCTCTGCAAAATAGTAAAAACAACGCCATTCAAGCAATTCAGAGACAAAGGAAATAAAGTCTATAAGCAGCAAACCTAGCTTTATCTATTGAGGGAAATTCGAATCAAATATAAAAACAAAAGCTATGTAGTTCTTTTTTGAAAAATTTATTATAGTAAGATAGTTTAAAATAGTATCTATTAAGCAAAATTCGAACTAGACTAACATAAATTTAGAAGCTTTCCAATCACTTAATTTTTTGATATCATTTGTTAAATTATTTCACTTTGATGACTGCAATACTTTCTCTCTGCATGTTATACATGTTACTGTATATAGGTGACAGTATAGGAAATAGTGACTGGGATGTTCATTATCTTATTTGCATGTCTTATGAAGTATCTTCCTGCTTAAACAACCTGGAAACTTAAAATGAAAGTAATTCTAGAAGGTTTTAATATAAAGATAAATTATAAAAATTATAACAAAAAGAATAATGGGTACTTACGTATTAACGCCACCGAAGCTACAGATTTGGCGGTTTTTGTACTTACGTATTAACGCCAATTTGGCGGTTTTTAAGTGGCGCTAATTTGGCGGTTTTTAAGTGCCGCCAATTTGGCGGTTTTTGTAAACAAGATTGCTCTTTATTGGCGCATTACCGCCAATCTGTAGCCTCGGTGGCGTTAATACGTAAGTACCGAATAATGTTATAAAATTATAATATATAATATTATTTCCAATGTAAAGTAAGGCCTTCGTAATTCGAAATTTTATATTTAACTTTTTGATTTACTTTCAATGCTGCAAACTGTATTTGTTATCCAAGAAATGAATGTCTTTTCAAAATAAATGCAAGTATTTTCTCTATAATTTCTACAGTTATTGAAACACAGCATCGCAATTTAATAAAAACATTGCACATAAAACTATAATATAATCTCGATTTTCCAGATTTTTTTTATATGTATATACCTCACTGAATAGTTCATTTTAATAAGAA
>BGPR01006552.1:29037-52652 GCA_013235015.1 Araneus ventricosus
ATCTCTTCTTCCGTATGAATCGCTTTAAAACAATCAAAGAACTCTCGAGAAATATCTGAATAAATTAATAAATAGAAATTTCTTGAAATTTTGAGAATGTCAGCCAAAAAAATGAACAAAATTATATAGTAAATAAACATTAAATACGAATAACAGAGATCGCGGCATGATTTTAAGCACCACGGATGCGATCCAATCAAAGCGCATCACAATAATTATAAAATTTTGTTTATAATTGAAATATTTTGAGCAAATAAATGTTTTTATTGAGTTCCCAGTCTGTGCGACATGAATTGAATTAAATGAGAATTTTCTTGTAACTTAAAATTTTCTTTTCACTCACATTTTGAAACAAACAATGTGTTTTAATGCAAGGTGTAATTGAAATTGGTAAAAAAATACTATCTGTATTGTTCGCTGTAGGCTTTGTATTGTTTGAGAGAAAGGGATATTGACGACAGAAAAAATATACAGAATTTTCTCAGTGTATTACCAATTAACGCCTTAACAAAAATTAAAACACTGGACGATTTTTAAATATAATAATATTCTTATGCTGATTTTCTTTTTCAAAATAGCATGATGTAAAAAATGTTAGACACAGTGTGCAACGACTGATGCAATAAAATCATACGGAGGCAAGACAGACGAATCTAGCCTGAAACATTATTTTGCAACAATGTTTCGGAGTACGAGATTAAATCTCTATCTTTTTCAGTTCAGATATCCTCTCGAAAACAGCATCATGTTAACTCATGGAAACAAAAAAATGGCTTTATTAAGTGGTCAGCCATTTCTACAGACATTTATCGGAAGCAAAAGAATGCATGAATGAATCTATTTACAGGGTGACTATTATTGAGGTAAATGAAAAAAAAACTTGATAACTTTTGAACCGTTGGCGAGATTCAATGGGTGTGCGAGTGTGTTTGTGTGTGTCAAATCCCTTAATTCAAATTTGAAACTGTAATAACATGTAAAAAAATAATTTTTTTCTATAAGAGAAAGGAAACAGGAAGTTATTTCTGGGAAAGAAAGGAACGGGAATTTATTTCTATTAGAAAAAGAAATGGAATACTCCTGCTTCACATGCATTCATAGCTAAGCCTTTGACAATAATGTGCATTTCGAAATGAGAAAACATCCTTACTTTCAATTGATGAGGAAATATCTTAGAATAATATTTCGAGTTTCCTTCAACAGAAATATTTAAGAGTACTGGATAAACATCAATCTGTGTATAAATCAAAAGAATTTACTTCGTTTACGAAGTGGGCGGTTGGAGGAAGTTTTAAGTACTAGGGGTGCACCCTCAGAAAATATTACATTTTTAAGGACTTTCAAAATCTAGTAGCTGAAGTAATCTTCAAGGGTCTACCTCGCGACTTTCTTGTTTACTACACAATATGACGCGTGTTATCATCATTAACAAACATTATCATAATATATTATTAACATCAAAGCGTAAGCATCATTATTCGTGTATCGCTGTCAGTATTCTCGTTAAATAAATGTTATATATTTTTTTAATCTTTGATTATCTTTTGATTCTAAATTTATATTTAAAGTTATTCGCCATCTCAAACTTTTCTTTTAAACCTTATACACGTTTTGCGTTTAACTTCGTAGCACTGAGAAGAAAATTGAGTATGAATTTTGAATCTCTTTCTTGTGCACCGACTGAGTTGGAAAGTTAATTCAGTTTCGTGAATCTGGTGTACAAATTGAGATACTAAAATTCATCCATCCAGCTTATTGCGGTTCTGAGTTATCGCGTTCACTTACACACGAATAGATAGACGTACGGACAGTTCAGTCTGTAACGGAAGAGATCCGAAATTCGATACAGATCTTCTAGTAATAAAACCATATGTCAAATTTCATTATCTCTGAGTATTTGAGTTATTGTGCTCACATGCAGACGAACGGTCACACAGAAAATTTTTTGAACGAGTTTCGTCCAAAATTTTAAAAATTTCTACAGTTTTGGTGTAAACATTTCAAACGAACCACATACCAATTTTATTTGTCTTACTCATTCCGTTTTTGAGTTATCGTGTTCACAGACATACAGAAAGATATGACTTATCCCTTTTCTGATTCAGGGAGGTCTAAAACGTGAAGTTTCGTTAAAATTTCTATGCCGAATGTTTCTTCATTACAATACTTTCTCTTTGTGTACTTCACTCCCGAGGCAGTAAAAAATAAGAAAGGCGAAGTTCTGTGCGGTCCGTAGAGTTTTCGTGAGAACGTCGAGATAAAATCATAAAATACGTGTTTCGTATTAATATGTAATTTAACTATCAATCTTTTTAATACAATATTTACGCAGTGTAGTAAAATGGTTACAGAATAGATAAATCAGAAGCTACCACAGACCCTTGATACATGCGATAAACTTGTGATTTAAATATTCTGTAACCATTACACTAGTCTGTGTAAATATTGTATTAAAGAGATTGATAATTAAATAACATATTAATACGAACTACTTATTTTATGATTTTATCCCGACGTTCTCACAAAAACTTTACGGCCCGGACTCGAACTGCGTTTTCTTATATTTTATTTAGAGTAGCTTTTGATGGCGCCATCTGTTGATAGTATATAGAACTACATTTCGCGTATATGCAATAAAATATTATTTACTACAAATGCTCAGATTTTCCATAATATTCAAATTTTTTAATTCAAATTTTAATACAATGTTTCTTTTACATATTGTCAAATATTCTGTAAGTTTCGTACAATTCGAAAGAAAACTCTGCATGTTATAATCAAAAAACATGCGAAGTTTGAAATTTTCAATTTAAAACCGATATTTACTTATATTTTGATAAATATTTTTATTGTATCACTTTGGGTCCTAGTCATTCTCCTCAAGCTCTTTAAAATGACGCCATAATCAACCTCCTAGCTAATAAGCCTCCTAAACGCGTTTCCATGCTAAACTTACTTATAACCTTACATAAACCTAATTCATAACTGACAATGGTACGATGATGTCACATGCAAAACAAATACTAGGCGATAAACTCTTACAGATAGGTTCTATCCGTTGTGGGGTCAACCATTCTTTTCGCATTATTAATCTCGTAGTTAATAGCGATTCAAATTTGGCGGTATTTGGTCACACAAGAAAGTTCTACCGACTTTCACTGTAACGAGCGGAAAGATGTTTTCTCGTCAAAAACCATATTTTAAAAGAGATTTTAAACGTATTTAATTGTTTATTCGTTAAATGACACTACAGTTACGGAATCCATGTAGCAATTT
The DNA here is from genome assembly GCA_013235015.1 of Araneus ventricosus. NCBI lineage: Eukaryota > Metazoa > Arthropoda > Arachnida > Araneae > Araneidae > Araneus > Araneus ventricosus. Next base: position 32,314 of record BGPR01006552.1, read on the forward strand.
TTTTTGCTTTGTTTGCAGATGAAATCTTGTATCCATTCACAAGTTAGAATTAAAACATTTACAATTTTTATCTCGTTCTCATTTACTAGTTGCTCCGTGAGATATGCATTTATCGTTATTCACTTGCAACCAAACAAACACTATGATGATTTAAATCTTCTTGACGTGTTGTGAATGCAAAGGGATCTCAGCAAGAACAGCATAATCCCTGTTTCATTGATTAAAAGCCTTTTATTATTAAAGTGCAAGTTCAAATGAGATGATCTCGGCATTTGATTAAATGCACCCAAATTATCTTTTACCGTCGCACCGGCGATAATTCTTACACGAAGGAAATCCCATTAGGGGATTGGAAGGAACAGAGGAGGTAAATTGAAGTTCAATTCTCTGAGATTACACTTCCGTCTTACGTTAATAACTTCTAAACCAGGAATATTCTAAAGTGAACATTAAAATGTTAGGAGAATTTCTTCGAATTAGTTCTTTTCCTCTGGAAATACGAGGAATGATCAACGGTTCTTTTCATTTAAAACACTTCTATCTGATAAAGCATCTGCTGTCTTTCATTATCTAATACATGATTTATTTTTTCACACAGTTGCCGCCATTGGTATTTTTTTAAATCCGGATACAAGCTTTTGCTTCACAGAGTCATAAAATTCTACCGTCAGTTTCTGAACCACATTTCAACTACATTTCATAAAGAATTGACTTAGACACTTTCGGTATTTTTTTTTTTTCATGTAATTCTCAGATTCTGAGATGTCGATTTGCTCGAATTGTTCCGTCAGTTTTTTAAAGACACTCATGAGACAACACAGAGTGTCTACCCCTCTGAGCGCCCAATTATTTTGAACTTTTAGCTATCGGGTTAGAAAATTTCGCTTTTAAAAGAAATGAATCGATATTTTTTGTATTTAATTATGTTTTTGAAATCTTAAGAACAATTTATCCATGGTTATTTAAGAAAATATACATATAAATACGAGCTATCTGCTTTTGAACTCAACATGAAAAACGGAAAAAGACGTTTGCGCCGCTCGGAGGGCTACTACTCCTGTGTTCATCATGAACATTGGTCCAACTTCTAGAGCAGTGGTGCGCAAACTATTTTCATTTCTGGCCTCCTCACTTTGTGTAAACTTTTTCGCCACACCACACATTTTGAAGAAAAGTCTTATATTTTTTACTGTCAGATAAATTTCTTTGAATTTAGCGATCCATGGTTTGCGCACCATTGCGCTAGAGGTACAGCCGTGGCCTAGTGGTAAGGTTTCGGCTTTGGGGCCGTAGCTTTCCAGGTTCGAAACCCGATTCCACTGAGGATCCGATGTGTATTGGTCCTGTTGTACATAAGGGCAAAACGTCCTCCTGTCAGTGTGGTGCGGAAGTTTGGAGAGGGGGTGACAGCTCAGGTATCGCCCTCGTCATCTGACCGTGGTTCAAAATTACGAGGTCCGTCCCAAAATAGCCCTCGTGTTGCTTCAAAACGGGAAGTTAATATAACTAAACTAAAACCAACTCTAGAGAACTCCCGATATCATTTCCTAGAATTTTGTTTATTCATAAACGAAAACAACATATCTGCGATTCTGTAAGCTCTTATCTTTTGCATTAAGAAAAACGAATGACAGGGACCAGAGATTTTCCGTTTATAGAAATGTGATTCTTATCAGGAAACTCTCGTGGTTGATTGATTACAGTAAAAATGTGTTATCGTGATCGTTTAGAGGATGAATAAAGATTGAGAGGCATCTGTAGGTTTGTAATTGGCCAGTGCCCAGAGGATGTCGTTCGATGGTTAAAAATGCCTTAAATGGTGATATATAAGATATAGAAGCCATTCCAAACTATACATTACATTATATTACCAACGCTGATCCACTCAGTCATAGGGTATGAAGTGTTTTAGTGGGCAATGTAAAAGTGTTCAAAAATAGGTTAACATAATTTACATATATACATTTCATAAAAATAAGATATTCATTCAAAATATACACGAAATTATCAAAAATAATTATAAATACAATACATTGAAATTATTTGAGAAAGAATTTGCTCGTTTTTACTTTCTCGTATACGAAGTATACAAAGAGAAAGTATTGTAATCGTCAAAAAATTCGAATTCGAGATTTTGACGAATCCCCACGTTTTAGACCTCCCTGATTCCGAAAAACACAATTTTAGAATTATGTCTGTCTGTGAACACGATAACTCGAAAACTGTTAGAGCTACGGGGATGAAATTTGGTATGTGGTCTTTAAACATAATTTGTAGGTTTCTATCAAATTTTGGACAAAATCCGTCAAAGGGAAGTCTGTCTGCTTGTATGTCCGCGGTCATGTGAACACTATAACTCAAAAACTTGAATAGCTAGATGGATAAAAATTTGGTATTATTAATTTATCGTCATGAATGTAGGTCCGTATAAAATTTTGGGCCATATCCGTGAAAAGGTTGGCTGTCTGTCGGTCTGTATAATTTACTTTTTAAGAGAATCCGTATCTCCACGGGTGTGCGTACTGGAAGCAATCTTCTGTGCATGCGAAAGCTATGGAGAGAATTACGTCAGTTTGTCCTTGAGTCGTCCAACAGCGGAAAATCGGTAAGCATCTCTTTGAAATTGATTCTTTACCTAGTTTTTACTTGCGTACTGGAAGTAATTAATCTCTGTGCATACATTAGCGGAGCTTGCTAGAAAATAAATATTGCTAAGTTTTAATACATACGCATCTCTTTGAATTTGATTCTTCACCTAAATATTTTACAATCGCTATAATCTACAATGAAAAACCTTTTGATAGACATTGCATTCTAAGTTACAAGAGGTTCGAATTTTTTATCCACGCAGGGGGAGGGAAAAGGACAAATTTGTGAGAAGTATACGAGAAAGTTTAGGGGAGGCCACTCCCGCTGGTTGTTATGGTATTTTAATGCTAGCTGTCTAATAGTATTGGACATGTGGGAACAACATTTCATTGCAATAAACCGGTTATTATTCAATATATAACAGGTTTCGTGCTTGTAACGTAACTTTCGGACATCAGTGTATCTATACACTTCGAATATGCTTCGTATGATGTTATTTATTATTGTTATAATATTAAGTTAAAGACGCACCCAATGGCGATTCTTCCATAAAATTTGCATTTGAAATTATTTTAAAAGATTTTTTTTTCGTTTTTATTCTAATTGGCTTACTTTTCCACTTTGAGAATTCAGTGATCAACGGAAGTGACAAAAAGTAATAGAATGTGTAAAAAGGAGACGGAAAATCAATCAAGAATTAAGAGAGATACAGACCAGCGCTGCATCAAGTTTTGCCCCTCCTACGGATCCGATATTAACGCGAAGCGGGTGAAAAGCAACTCTTTCTCCGCTTGAAATTACATTCATTTGAACTGCATTTTTTAACGTAGGACTACGTTCCTCCCATTGGGGTCTCAGGAAGGATATTGATTCACACGCCAAAACGCCACAAAACTTGGTATGGGAGATCCTCTATATCTCGGTAACTACATATGGTAAAAACATAACTAATGTCTTATTTTAGAGACAAAGGCTAACAACAGAAGTTACAAAAAAAATTGAAAATCGGAATTGTAATTCAGCGACCACTGAGTCGCAAAGATGGGCAAAATTACGCATGAATTGGTGACGCGATCCTCTATATCTCGGTAACTACATATGTTAAAAATGTAACTGATGTCTTATTTTAGAGATAAAGGATAACAACAGAAGTTACAAAAAAAAACTTACTTAAAAACTTACGAGAAACTTCGAGAAACAAAAGAGTCATTCGAGTAAAGTAATCCTACGCCTTTAACATCAGTGGCTGTTTGAAAAGACAGCCTCCCGTCATTTCTTTTTTTTCTTCAGCTCTCATTTGGCGCGACTTCCTCATTCGGCTCCTTTTACGCTTTTTCTCAGTAGTTCAGTCTCTAAGTCCTTTTTTTTTAAATCCAATTCTGGAGGAGTTTTTATTTTTTGCTTCTTTATGTTTTTTGAGGTGCTGATGACGATTCTGAGGTTTGCCACCAATAATTTTTGTTGGAATTTTAGTTATAGCCAAAAAACAAAAAGTTTTCTCCATTTTGTTTTGCTTACAACTCAAAAACTATCAATATTTAGTATATCACCATTATATACCAAAATAATCAACACAAGATTAATTACAAATCACGTCTATAAAACTTTTGTAGCACTGCTTGTTTATGAGCTGACGAACCGCCACTGGATGCACCTGAACTAAGATTACAAACAAAAGAATAAGAAATAGTGGCCTAGAACTTGGCCTTTCGAGTGGGACATTTTTCTGTTTCTACAGACAAATTTGAAGCTTGCCCCTAGAATGCAGCTACATCTTTTTCCACAGCCTTTTTTAGACTTAGATAAACCAGATGTCTGACATTTTGTCCGCAACCGAAGCAGAATCTTTAGTTACAGACGTCTTAGGGTTGCCAATGCCAGATGCCCAAAGCTGGGTATGAATCAGAAGTCTAACCTTTTAATTATAATTCGGTTTACGATCGAAATAGTTTTTGTTTGGTTAAACATGCCAACAACTGTTGGCCCCTGCATATATTGACATAGCGATTTATTCGTAGGAAAAATAAATAGAAATGGTGACATAAATATTAAATTTTTTCTAATTCTAATTTTCTTTATAAAATTTTACTGTTTGACTTAATATTCTGTTTCTTCACTTAATGCAAAGAAAAACTAGAACATTTGTTAACATTTTATGAGATTTATTATGTTTGATTTCTGGAAATGAGAGACGATAATTCTGTATTTTACATTTTTTGTTATATATTATTTATATTATATATTATTATTATATATTATTTTTACATAATTATTACATTTTTTATTTTTTATTCAAAATATCCAGTTTCTCATAAGGATTCAAAATTTTCTGAGAATTTGTGATAAATCATAAAAATAAAACGTTCAGCGTTTGAACAAGAAGAACCGTAAAGCAAACTTGAATTTTATTGAAAAAGAAAAGTTTATGTAATCAAAAAAGATATATCGGAATTAATATCAGAGTTAGGTAATAACTAAAGGTTAAGTTTACTAAATGTTAAGCTGTTATTCATTCCACAATGAAAAAGAGTTTTTTTTAAAAAAATAACCTTATGACTTCAATTAGAAATACACTTCGTTATTCCCATCAATGCTTGCAAATTTTGATTTCTTATTAAATATAAAATTTCTGCTAAGCACTGAATTACTAGTTTTATCAACATTAAATGAATTGTTCTTAAAATTTCATTTATATAAAATTTTTACATTCTTTCTTTGAAAATGTAAGCGAGGTTTCTTTAGATTTACATGATCAATAACATTATTAATGCCCCAGATCTTCTTAAAAAAATCGTATCATTAAAATTATTACCATGCATTGATCAAACAGAGAACAATAAAATATAAGAATAATGTGACAAAATTGTCTTGTGAGTGTACGTGAATGCAAACCTATAAGCAGGATTAAAAAAATAAAGCTCTTCATTTTACAAATATTCCAAGCAAAGACACGTAGAACAAGTATTAACACAGCACTATTAAAAATTCACAACAGAGACTACCAATAAATCTCAACAACGCGCTCAAAGGTTTCTTGTTAGCTCACCAGCTTGCTTGCTGATCAAATTCCAACTCCCCCTTCTTGGTTTGAGAGCTTGCATTTATACCTTTCAACAGGAAGTGACTTCATTACGTAGGAAGTGACGTAATCTCTAGAAAGCTCATGAAACCAGTAGAAATAGATTGAAAGTTCGAGGTCCTTCTAGAAAATTCCCTTTGTCGCCAAAGTCGCCAAGTTTGTCACCAAGATTAGCATCTCAGGGAATGACTTTATAGCTTTGTAACAATAATATTATTTGTAAAACTGTTTCAGTTGCGTGACTTCTACGAAGAAAAAAATTCTGACATTTGCTTGAGCAATATAATCTGGGTGAAGATATTGTGTTCAGTTAATTATGCGAAAAATTAAACTTTGTAACATTTACATCTCAATAGTACATCTTTTTAAACAGTAGTAATAAAGAAGTTTTTTTTAAAAAAAAGTACTTAAAATGAAAACAGTAAAATAACTCTAACACGTCTAGAAATTTTGTTTATTGAAGGAAATGGAGTGATATAAGCTAAATTAAATAAAAGTTTCTTTAAACCTTTCCTAGACCATTCAAGTTAAAAATTAAGCTATAACATTTTTATATTGTTGAGGAAAATGAGACAGCGAAATATCCATGAAGAGTTGAGAACGGATTTTATTTTTAGCTTTATTATTATGCTTGATATTATATTTTCATTATTCGCAATTCATTTTAATCAATAGCACTGCAATGAAATTTTTCTGGCATACCTACACAGTTTAAATTTTTTTAATTGTCTTTTACTAGCAAAATATCAATTTCTGTTCATTTTTTGCTAAAAAAACATTTAATTATTTTTGTTCACTAATATGACTAAATACACAATTCCGAAGTTTTTTCCCCCCTTTCTTGGGAAAACGAGTAAAAGTACTCATGACAGAGAATAATTAATATAATAGCCCAGATCTGTCTCTCATTGATCCGGTAATGCTCTGACGTCACCAACAGCAAAATTCGCGCCATAGCACTGCGACACTTTAAACAGCATTATTTCATTGTTAGAGCACCTAAATTTCAGTAATTTTAAATTTAAAAAAGTAATTTTCATTCTAATTTCAAATTTAATAGCTCTAAAATAATGAAATAAAATTTTCTATCGATTGAAATAAAATTTATCTCGCCATGATCAATAGTTCCCGAGAAATTTTAAATTATATTAACCACATATTTCAAATAAATTTCCGTTTTTTAATAGAAAGTAGTAAATCACTTCAGTGGTATATCATGCGCGTGATAGAGTTTGGACGCCACCATGCATCTGAATATTTATTGCAATCGTGATGATATAATTTGATAATATTTTTAGTAACGTTTGACAAGCAGAGAAGTGCTTTGTTTTGATTAGAACTCCGGAAAATAATTCCTTCGAAATTTTAACTTTCGTCTTACGTTTGACAAGCTGAGAATTTCATAGTTATTGAATTATTATGCACATATTTTGTATATATTTTTTACTATAATTTAATACTTTACAAACATTAATTAGTTTGCTATATTTTTTGCGATGAATACCGACGAAGAACCCATCGCAAAAACATGGCGGATGACAAAGGAAAGGAAATCAAGATGGTTAGCGAGGCAAAGCCAGGATTGGCTGGACAGGATTCGTGCAGTAGATGCAGCTGCTTATAGAAGACGCATCGAAAAAATTTCTCTTGTATATATATCTATTTAAACACGTCAAATTTGACGGGAAATCTCTCGAATGAAGAAGCAATTTGCAGCAGTCATACCATGACGGGTGATTTTCTAGTTTTCTAAATAATGAGTGATATCCAATACGTGACAGCTTTTATTATTATTGAAAGATACTTCATTTTATCTTCATTTAAACATCATCCTTGAAGTGTTGAGAAGAGATTTTATTTGTTAATTTTATTATTACACTCGTTATCATTTTTTCTATTTTTGATTATTCGCACTACATTTTGGTCAATAGCACTTCAAAGCAATTTTTCTGGTTTACCTATACAGTTTAAAATTGATTTTAAAAAATGCATTGTACTAGCAAAATATTAATTTTCAGTTCATTTTTAGCAAAAACATTTAATCATTTTTGTTCACTAATATGACTAAATTCAGAATTCCGAAGGGTTTTTTCTTTGTTTTTCGGGAAAACAAATAAAAGTACTCAAAGCAGCAAATTTTTAAAATAATGAGTGATATCAAAATATATAAGTAACAGCATTTATTATTATTATTATTATTGAAAGATACTTCAGTGTATCTTCATTTAATTTAAAAAGTACTTAAAGTGATCATTAAGATCTTCTGAGAAAAATGTTTCGCTTGTTTTCTAAAGCGTCTGGAGAATATCCAAATAACTGCATATATTCCTAATTAGTACCGAAAAAGTCAATACTAATTGCATGCAATTATCGTTAAAATTCTATTTGATAAATAACAAAAAACAGAAAGACGGTATTTTTATTTAGCTTGTTGAAAACTAATTATAGGAATATAAGATTGTAATTCTTATTAAAATGAACTATTCAGTGAGGTATATACATATAAAAAAAATCTGGAAAATCGAGATTATATTATAGTTTTATGTGCAATGTTTTTATTAAATTGCGATGCTGTGTTTCAATAACTGTAGAAATTATAGAGAAAATACTTGCATTTATTTTGAAAAGACATTCATTTCTTGGATAACAAATACAGTTTGCAGCACATTGGAAATAATATTATATATTATAATTTTATAACATTATCCGGTACTTACGTATTAACGCCACCGAGGCTACAGATTGGCGGTAATGCGCCAATAAAGAGCAATCTTGTTTACAAAAACCGCCAAATTGGCGGCACTTAAAAACCGCCAAATTGTCGTTAATACGTAAGTACAAAAACCGCCAAATTTGGCGGCACTTAAAAACCGCCAAATCTGTAGCTTCGGTGGCGTTAATACGTAAGTACACATTATTCTTTTTGTTATAATTTTTATAATTTATCTTTATTAAAACCTTCTAGAATTACTTTCATTTTAAGTTTCCAGGATGTTTAAACCGGAAGATACTTCATAAGAGATGCAAATAAGATAATGAACATCCGAGTCACTATCTCCTATACTGTCTCCTATATACAACATGCAGAGAGAAAGAATTGTAGTCATCAAAACAAGTGCAAGTGAAATAATTTAACAAATGATATCAAAAAATTAAATGATTGGAAAGCTTCTAAATTTATGTTAGTCTAGTTCGAATTTTCCTTAATAGATACTATTTTAAACTATTTTACTATAATAATTTTTTCAAAAAAGAACTACATAGCTTCTATTTTTATGTTTGGCTCGAATTTCCCTCAATAGATAAAGCTAGGTTTGCTGCTTATAGACTTTATTTCCTTTGTCTCTGATTTGCTTGAATGGCGTTGTTTTTACTATTTTGCAGAGGGTAATATGCATTTTATCTTCTTTTTATATATTGGATTTGGTAAAGAAAACTTTCTTAAGTTTTTCTTATTTAAAAAAGTTTGTTTCCTTGTTTCAGTTATTGGATAAATTCAGGCCACAGAGGGAATAATTGCTGACTATTAGCCATTCGCATGACAGAAAATTTATTCATATTAGAACTCCGATTGCGAGTGGCCTTTGAAAGCGTTCGCCATTCGAGTTCGCTTCCACACACACATTTTTTCCATTCTAATTATTTTCTTTTAATACGTTTTAATTCTTATTAATGCGTCTTAATTCTTATTAAAGCTTGATTTTTGTTGTTTGATTCTATAGTAATTCGTTAGTTAATTCAATATTGTCGATGCAATTACTGGATGCAGCTGAGTTGGCGCGCAAAAGGTATATTGTTATCGTTATTTTTTACTTCTTCTGTTTCTTCTGTATTTTAAGTTTTTGTATTCAAATAGTAATCATAAAAACATTCTTCCAAGAAACTTTTTAAAAACATCGATAGTTTAGACCACCGTGCGACCGAAATGTTTATTTTTGGAATAAACCCCGTGGCTGTACCTTGTAATTCAAAGCCGATTATCAAATTATATTGTACCACTTATAATAATATTACATATATGCATAAGTGCATTTTATTTGAACTAGTGTGTCTCTTACTTCTTATATTCCCATCTGAATAATTTTCAGAAATGTTCTCAGTTTTCATTTCTGCTTATACAAATTTACTTTGTTTCACCGTAGCTTTTGCCCTCATGATAAACATCAAAATTGTTTCATAATTATTTTGCATATAATTCATAGTCCAACAATGTAATTCACAACACATTAATTAACATTTTCACATAAGCGCTTATTATTTGTACAAATGTATTTTTTGCATGTTTGACGTTTATTAGAATTGCTTACAGAAATGTATCACATTTATGGGGCTATCCATAAATGATGTCACACTTTTTTTCAATATTTCTGACCCACCCTTTGTCACAAATGTGTTCCCCCCTCTTGTCCCATGTCACGCTATATTATATAAACATATACTTGCAGTTCAGAAACAAAGCACTACGTTATAGATCATATTTCAAATTTTATTTTTAAACTTTAACTATGTGTTTTAATGACATTTGTGAGCATAACAATAATAATGATTATATGTGTACTTATTTTGTATGAAATAAGATTAAGGTTTACAACAAAAAACCTAATTAATATACAATAGTAATAAAATATTAATGTAACAGAGCAACTGAAAACAGTAGTATTTTGGAATTTGAAATGGAATTTGATATATTTTGCTTTAAATCTTATCTTTACTTTATGAACACAAAATACTCTTAAACAGATTGAATTTTTAAAAACATTCCTCATTAAGATCAACCTGTTTGTGCCAGTACCAGTTCTACCACTCACCCAGGTGGGGCGAGGTCTCTTTTGTTGGACATTTCAAGGGTGTGACAGGGGGAGAATTTCTTCTAATGGTAAAGAATTTCTGCTGCTACCTTATTCTCAGAACCTACTCAGAATGCCTTTTTCGAAAAGAAAGGAATATAAGTGAAAAAATCACATGAAAGTTGTTTTAGCCCTGATTAAAAAAATAATTTCAAAACAACTTCAAAATTTAATCTGCTAATTTTAAATGTTTTTATTTTAAACAAAATGCGTGATGTCACACTTCTTGTTACCTCCTCCCCCCCTTGTCGCAAACTGTCACAATTTCACGAACCCCCTTCCCCCTCCAAGCGTGACATCATTTGTGTACGGCCCCTATCACTATTATTAAGTACATTATATATCACTTTTGTATCTAGCGTCATCAATTGTTTTCAATGTTTCATGTTACTGTGGTTTTATTTTATGCTTCGATTAGTTATAGATTACATCTTGTTAATTTTAATTGCTATATTCTTTTTCTGTAGTTTATCAGATTAAATGAAACTGTTCGAAAATGCGGCATTCGTGCGAAGCTCGGTTCCTCGGTAGGGGGGGCGGATTGCTTTTTTTTTTCCTCATTAGTCCAGTCAACGAAGGTTCAAAATGGGGTTGAAAAAACATTAAATTACATAGTTTTGAAAATTAGTACATATGTTCGTGTGGTTCTCATTATGAACATACTAAGAGTCCCCATTCCTGGGGGGTGAGCTCGAGGCGCCATCTTGGGTTTCATCCCCTTTTTCAGTTTTTCCTGAATATCTCGAAAAATATTCAATTTGCAAATTACAATTTTTTTAACAAATTAAAGAGCGTAAAATTCACTACAAATATATACTTTTATTTTTCTTCCAGCTTTAATAGTTTTCCAGATAATGGGTCTTAAATGTTGCCGCCATCTTGGATTGCATCCGCCTTTTTTTACTTTCTCTTAAATATCTCGAAATATAGTCAATTTTCAAATTACGTGTCATTATATCATTAAAGATAGTAAAATGCCCTACAAAATCATGCTTTTATTTTTGTTTTAGCTTTAATAGTTTAGAAGATAATGGATTTCAAAATTTGCTACTATCTTGGATTTTATCCTCCCCTTTTTTAGTTTTCCTTAAATATCTCAGAAACTCTGAAATCTAGAAAAAAAATAAAAGCATAAATTTGTTGGGAATTTTACGATCATTCATTTGTTATATTACATGTAATTCGAAATGAAATAGTTTTCGAGATATTTAAGAAAAACTGAAAAAAGGGGGGTAAAATCCAAGATGATGGCAAATTTTGAGACCCATTATCTCAGAAACTTTAAAGCTAAAACAAAAATAAAAGCCTTCGTTTGTAGGGAATTGTACGCTCTTTAATTTTCTAATTACATGTAATTTGAAAATTAAATAGATTTTGAGATATTCAAGAGAAACTAAAAGAGGGGGATGAAACCCAAGAGGGTGGCAACATTTGGGACCCATTATCTGGGAAACTATTAAAGCTGGAAGAAACATAAAAGTGTATATTTGTAGGGAATTGTACGCTCTTTAATTTGTTAAATCAATTGTAATTTGAAAACTGAATAGATTTCGATATATTCAGGAAAGACTGAAAAAAGTAGGGATGAAATCCAAGACGGAGGCGCGAGCTCACCCCCAGGACCGGGGACTTTTAGAATGCTCATCAGAAACCCCTCACGAACTGACTGGATTATATAGCCATCCAATCGAAAGACAACCCTCTTGTTTTCGAGTTCGGTGATATACGACGATACTCTAAAGCTCAAAAATCAAGATATATCGAGTTTGACATGTGATCTATTTATCAAAATTGTAGACGTGTTGCAAATTTTGAACGAAATTTTTACTCAGAAGGAGAAATCTACCTAAATATATTAGTAATCTATAATATAAAGCAGAAAATACATGTATCTGTCGGTCGATCGGTCGGTCACAAGAACTCCTCCTAGACGGTGAATGGCAGCCACATGAAATTTGCACACGACATTCTAGAGCACATTTCTAGGTCAACGGTGCTATTTTCAACTTTCAGAGTTAATTAGTTCTTAAGATATTTAATTAAATAACGAAAAATAGCCGCTGTTAAGCCTAATGCTTGGATGTTTTTGCCAACAACTTCTGAAATATTTATAACAAGAAAATTATTTTCATACCATCTTAAAGAGCAAGAGAATACCATTTTAATGATAGTTATTCTATTACAGTACAATATTTTCTCTAATTGTAAGTAAAGTTTCAAAATTGTATTTTAACGCAACTTTTAACAATACTTTCTTTTCTTACGAATTTAAACTCAAGCTAATTTGCTGTTTATCATATCTTTCATTCACGTGCATTTGCCACTGTTAAAGTTGATATAAAAAAAAATATTGTTTTCTTCGGACATTTTTATTTCCAAGGTAGAATTTTCATTTCCGGTATTACGTCACATGTAAACATTAAGCCAATTTTTGACGTTTTTTTCTCAGGTTTTCGACAACAATTTCCGAAGTATATATTGCACGAAGATAATTAATAAACTGTCTTAAATAGCAGAAAATTTTCTTTTTACTGAGCTGTATTTAAATGACATACGTGCTTTTCCCCTATATTTAATAAAAATTTCGAAATTCATTTCAAACACAATCTGTAGCAATGCTTTATATTATTGTAATGAAATTCTAGCCGATTTATTGTTTTATCAAATCCTTCATTCTCATGTTTTTGCCACTGTTAAAAATTATGATAAAAATATTGCTGTCGTTGAATATTTACAGAAAGGCAGAATTTTTGCTTTCGTTTTTATTCTGTAGCGTGTACATCTTTCAATTTATTTACACAGAACTACAATGACGTTAGTAATTTATTCTTTCTATGAGATGCTTCATTTAATTTTTGCAAATTTTTAAATGATCGCAATGAGCAGAGCATGCAAATACATTCAAAGGTTATCGAGTCCGGTTACTACCGAAAGGAGAGAACCTAAGGAGAAATAGAAGGACCACTCCGCAGTGCTTCCTCGATCAGGCACCCAGATACCAAAAGGAAGAGAAAAGTATTTCGAATAATGGTAATAAATAAGCTTAAAATATTATAAGTACTTTGACTTCAAAATTTTTCTAAACCAAACAACGCCGGGTAAATCTACTAGTTATTTCTATAAATTTATACTACTCAAACCAACGGCAGTTACGATTTTTCACTTGCTCGTTGATATTTACTTCGAATGAAAATATTGGATAGATTTTTAAACAAGGCATTTATTTGCTTACTAATCACAACCAAGGAAGATATTGCATTCATTTTTATTTATTGCATATGTACAATTCCACTCAGTCAGTCAGATGCGGTCAAAGATGTCAGTTATTTTAATGTGTGTGCAAGCTACTGAGAATATAATTAAAAATAATATTTGTTTCAAAGAATAGCCAAATTAGGATAAGTTCGCGCTCACGCGTAGCTGCAGCTTAATTCAGAAATCAATTTCGAATCGTGCAATTGGAGCTCGTGATATGACGTCACATCACAGCATCATCCGACGTGCAGTTGGAAGTTGCATAACCTTCGCGAAGGTGTTTGTACTTTGATATGACGCCACGTGAATTAACTCCACGAAGAAAAAAAACATCATCTGTACTTATAAAAGGCAATGTTTGTGTGAGCGTGCTCATCGAAAAAAAATTTAAAATGGAGTTGGAACGGTATTTTTAACGCAAAAAATGGCAGAGACAAAAAAAGTGAAAACAACAGCCTTGTTATAAAGAAACTTTCCGATTTATAACTCCCTAGCAAGCGTACCGTTATAGAGAGGGGAATAAAATTTTGTATGCAGTCATTATACCATATATGTTCAAGAATGATGTGCAAAACAATAATCCAGCTCTCACAGTTAAGGTTACAGTGATAAAATTTCGAAATTTTCAAATGACGACATCTACTTTTTTTCATGGAAACGGGATCCACACTGTAAAATATTTCAAAAAAAGGTAAAACGGTATTTTTAGAGCGGAAAATGGCAGCGTTACGCAGACGATGAAAAAAGCGGAAAAAACCAATAGTAAATAATAGCTAGAAGAGATTTATTTGTCTCTTCCTATCGCCACCTTTTTTTGCCCTAAAAGTACCGTTCCAACTCCATTTTAAATTTTTTTTCTATGAGGAGCACATTTCCATGAAAAAAAGTAGGTGTTTCTATTTGAAAATTTCGAAATTTTTTCACTGTAACCGTAACCGTGAGAGCTCTATTGTTTTAAATCATCACAATCTCGAGCGCATACCTTCAAATAACGATATCTGAAATTTTCATACCTTCAAATAACGATATCTGAAATTTTATATCAATTGGTTGAGCGGATAGGCCGCTAAGGGTTCATATATCGGGGAAGGTTTTTTTATGACCACCAGAGTCAATAGAGCAGACATTTATTTGCTCACAATCAATTGAAAAATTGGAGATAGTTTGAAATTTCTGAAATGAAAGGGAAGAATTTCTTTCGGAACATAAGCACTAGAAAAAGCATGAGGCTGAGCACAAAGTTTTTTCCTGATTACAACATGTGAACACGAAATAAATGTTGGAATTAGAAATGCAACATTTTTATCATTGCATAGTCCTGTTAGTAAATATTTTATTGCTGAGTGGATCGTACAACTAGTCCATAAACAAATCTGTGAGAACTTAATTATTCAGGAGGAATGAGGGAAAAAACGATTTGATTTGGGATTCCATGGAACCAAATCGGCCTTTGTGTCCAAGGGGATTTCAGAGGCGTTATGGATGTTTGGCTCGCTAGTTCGTGATATTTAGTTATATATTTAAAACCCACATCGACTTAGCCTTCCCAAAAGAGTGTAAGATTTGATATGGGTTGGTGGGGAAGAGAAATACTTTATAGCAAAGCAAAACTAGTCTAGGGCTTATAAACTAAGAGTAAGATTACAAACAAAAAAACATAAGAAAGGCGCAGTTCGGGTCCGCGTCGTGGATTTTTCGTGGGAACGTCGGTATAAAAATCATAAAACAAATATTTCGTATTAATATGTAATTTAATTATCAATTTCTTTAATACAATATTTACACAGAGTAGTATAATGGTTACAGAATAGATAAATCACAAGCTACCACAGACCCCTTCTACATGCGATAAACTTGTGATTTATCTATGTAAATAAAAAACTTTTAAAACTGCGACTTTTTTATGTTTTATTTAGAGTAGCTTCTGATGGCATCACCTGTTGTCAGTGTATAAAACTACATTTCGCGTACGTGCAGTAAAACATTATTTACTACAGATGCTCCCCCCCGATGACAGATACAGATACAGATGATTCCCCGCAATATTCAAATTTTAATACAAAGTTTCTTTTACGTATTGTCAAGTATTCTGTAAGTTTCGTACAATTCAAAAGAAAACTCTGCATGTTATAATCAAAAAACATGCGGAGCTTGAAATATTCAATTTTGTACCGTTTTCTACTTATAAATATTTTTATTTTTTCACTCTGGATTCTAGTAATACTCCTCAAGCCCTTAAAAATGACACCAGAATCAACCTCCTAGCTACACGCGTTTCCACGCTACGCTTATTTATAACCTTACATAAAGCTAATTCACAACAATCACGCGCATGCGCCTACACTGGTACGATGACGTCACAGGCAAAATTAATACTACTCGACAAACTCTTATAGATATGATCTATCTGTTGTGGGGTCAACCATTCTTTTCGCATTATTAGTTTCGTAGTTATTAGGGATTCAAATCTGACGATATTTTGTCACACAAGAAAGTTCGACCGACTATCACTGTAACGAGCGGAAAGACGTTTTCGCATCAAAAGCTAGAACATAAACACAATAGAAGTTTAAAGAAATAGGATAGATTAAAATGAATCATATCTATACACTGACAAAGACTTCGTCTAGTTCGTGATACTAAAACATTGAAGGCTAGGATAACACATGCTGTGTTTAGCGTTACAGAATAAATGTCAGATAACGAGAACTAGAATAATGCCTTAACCTTCTTGGAGCTCAAAGGTAATAAACGTTAAAATTTGCCAAAGTAAATAACCTCATTACAAATTCGATTAAAGTATTCCCAATTTTCATAATAAATATATCCAAACATAATATTTTTTTTGTACAAAAGTATTTGCATTCAGGAAAAGATTTTTTGATCAACCTGCAGTATATTCATATCTTATATAATATTTATATAAATAATAAACATGAAGGACTTAATTCCTGATAATGCGCTTGAATAATAGTGATGACTTGTGGTACAATTACTATTGAGAAAATTATGTTGTACACAGAGGAACCTTAAATGTATTATAGGTATGACATCTTGTAATTTATATTTCTGTCACTTAAACTATGTATATAAGAAGGGCCGGCCGGAGGGATGTGCGAACTGTGCGACCGCACTAGACCCCGCGTTTTCTAAAGGCTCCGCGCAGTTGACTGATTTTGCAAATTAAAAATCTCTTCTTATATTTTATTTTAATCCGAATATACATAAATACGGATTAAAATTTAAAAATAATAAGAAGTAGGAATATATCGTATATGTGCATATTTCAAGTCTTCGGAAAGATAATTATAAAGCAGAGGGAAATCTATAGACGGTGGATTTTTTGTCTGTGTCGAATTAAGGACAAAATGAGTTAGCCCGAGAATCTCAACTTCAACAGGATCAACAAAGAGTTGAAAACTAAATATCGATACCGATGATCCTGGTATTTGGCCTGAAATTATAAATGATAAATTTAGAACGGCTATCATAAAAATTAGTGTGACGTAAGAAAAAATACTGCGATTTTCCGAATGATAAAAATAGCAGAAGTTTTTCTGAAATTATTTAAGAAAATTAAAGAATGAGAAACATCAAAAATAAAGACGGGATGGTTACTCTCCCCAAAACACAAAGATGCCAACGTTGTGTCACTCTTTCACATACCTCCAAAAATAATTCATAAATCAAATAATTTAATTAATTTCCATTTTAACGTATGTCTTAAGTCCTTAATATACCAATTTGTGGTAACAAATACCACAAATTGGTATATTATTATTATTATTTGTAATAAACAGGAAAATGCAATAAATTATTATTTTTTTACGAAATTAGTTTCAAGGCCCCGCAAATTAACTTTGCGCCAGGCCCCGCTTTTGTTCGGGCCAACCCTGCATATAAGTAGGATTTTAAAAAATATATTAATTGAAAACTGACTTTGAAATGTTTCCTTCTTTTTCCTGATCATGTTAATGTTTGTTTTATTGCAAAATACATTTGTTTTATTTATACAGTAAAACCTTCATATAGCCATATTGCAGGGACCTAGAAATAATATTGTTATAGACATGTTGAACATTTTCACATTCGATATTTATGTACGTGCGCATTTACTAATATAACTAATTTCATTACGTTTATTGATTCATCTTACAAATAATCGCTGATATAAAATTGTACTTTATAAACTTTAAATTAGTCAGACATTTTTAAAGAACTTCAAAGTGAGAATTTTAATAAAAGAAGTTAAATAACAAAAGTATGCATAAAGGAAACATGTAAACATAATTTTTTCATAATAGAATTACAGAAAATAATCTGTTAATACTACATGAAAGTAGAGGGAACAAACATCTGTGCACATTCTAATTACTAGCCAATCCTCCCCTATCCCCCTGATACAAAAGGTTCTGTTTTCTTGCCCCTTCCCCCAATTCTGCTGTTGTCTCACATTCTAGACCATATGGTGTCGTTTATCAAGGGAGAAATTCGGTATTGCATTGTATCAGCTTTGTAAGGCCCACTGCAGCTGTGTGGGACAAATCTCTAACAGCAAAATACCGAAGAAGTGATAAGTGGCTTGAAGTGCAGTGGTAACTTTTAGACACTGCATATGTACCTCCCGCAAAGCAGGAGAATCGATAATGGCTTGTCTGATACTTTTGCTTAAATCTTTTCCCTCAAATCACAAATATGTCGAACATTAGAAACACGTTGCAATAGATAATGTGCAATGTTCAGTTGTTACTATCACTGCACTAACAGCTGCTAATCGATTTCTCCTGCATTTTGCTGCGAATGGTTTGTTCGACACAAATCGGGCGTGTTAACCTGTTAACCGGGTATAAAGAAATACTTCAATGGGAAACGAATGGAAAGAAAGTAAATTCCCCGGTTAACAGGTTAAGTGGGATTATAGAGGTAAAATTATCGGTATAGACAGGTGCATCTAAAAAGGGATTATCGTTGTAGGGAGGTTCAGAATAAACTGAGTAAAAACAATATTGTTATAGGCAGGTTTATCGTTATAGACGGTATCGTTATACACATGTTTCACTCTATATTTTGTAGGGAAGAGTTGTCGAATTTGGACCAGTGTCATAATTTCAATTCTACTAAATATTTGGTCCGTAAAATAGACAAATTTGATGTTTGATGCAAATATGATGTTTGAGATCATTTTTAAGAAAAAGAGATTTGTGGTTGCAGTTAGAAAACAAAGGTTCAAATGACATATTATCAATTAAATATTTTAACAAAAGACTAGTAGCTCTTACGCAGTTTTAAGTAAGTACCAAAATATGTCATATATCTGCAGGTGGAAAACATATTTATCTACAATTTACTATAATTATTTTATTAAAATAATTAAAAAATAAAGTTAAGGGGAATGTATTTTTTGTTGTTCTTGTTGTTGGAATATTGCCTAGATTGGACCACATGCAGTTTCTTACATTGGACTATTTAAGGAGACGACTGTTAAACTTCGAAAATTTTCGATTCTATGAAAAATATATATCTTACTTCCCTCTCTTTTCTGAACAATTTCAAACAACCCGCGTTAAAAAAATTCCCATAATTATGAAAGTTATGAAGGAAAACGTATCAGTTATTCAACTTAAGCATTGTATATGGCCATATCTTTAAAGCGCTATATCTCAAAATGTGTTTTTTAATATTGCGCGCACGATATCTCAAGAACTACTGAATATTTTTACATAAAATTTGTACTGAATATGTATTGTGCTATGTTCTACAATTTGAACCACAGTTTCGTACATATTTTCACCAAAGAAGTTTTTTTGGGGGGAATTAGAAATGTAGAAATTTTATCAATTTTTGACATTTTTATCTTAAAATGGTATATAAAATAGAAATAAAATTTAAATGTTAATAAATTGAGGTTCAGTTTCTTAAACAGACTGTTTGGATTACTTAGATATCCAAAACATTGTGTTTAGACCAATATTTTATCCGTAATCATGCTCGCAAGGTGACTATCTCATTTTTTCTCGAAAAATTATACCCATATTTATTACTCTCTCAATAAATATATATCAATATTAGCATTTGAAAATGTGTGTACAATAATAGAAAGAACAGATATTTTTCTAGGAAAAAAATTAGTTTTTCAAATGTTTTGTTTTAGAGATATAATGTATCGAATTTGACAGTTTTTTCCCCAGTCTTCGGAGGTTTAAAAGGCGTTTTTCCCCTTAAATCAATTTGATTATTACCTTAAACTACGGAAATACATCAAAAAGCAGTTATCACCATTAAAAGGCGTATGTCTCCTTAAATCAATGGAATTATTACCTTAAACTACGGAAATAGATCAAAAAGCAGTTATCACCATTAAAAGGCGTATGTCTCCTTAAATCAATGGAATTATTACCTTAAACTACGGGAATAGATCAAAAAGCAGTTATCACCACTAGCAGTCCTCATAAATTGGAAGTGAAACAAGCCAAAATAAAAAAACAATAAGAGGACACTAAAGCCATCAAATGTTGGGGGAAAAAAGAACAAAAACTAAGGATACGTGAGGGGGGACAAAGAAGGAAGAA
>BGPR01006552.1:67652-79228 GCA_013235015.1 Araneus ventricosus
CCCACATTTTGTAATACAACTGGAAGGAAATTTGGAAAATCTGAAACAATCATATAGACCTCAGCAAGCAATTTATAACTAAAATATACATCGGTATACTAGTTTTTGAATAATATTGACTGAAAGAAAGACAGAACGCTTAACTTTCTTACTCCGACTATGTTCATTATCTCTGCCGCGCCTTGTCTCATTAGGGCATTGGTCGCCAAATTGTTTCTTGTTTCATATATCACTTATTTGAAATTACTACATCTGAAATAACTGATAAAAATTATTGAAATCTTAAATCCAAGATAAACAGATACTGAAAACTTGTTGAAAAGATAATCACATAAAGTTTAAATCTTTAGGCGAAATTTATCTACTAGTTTATCTAATACTCAAAAGTAACGCATAGTTATATATCGTAGCTTAACAAGAAACGCACCTATCTTAATTTTTTTGAAATTTCAAAGTGGAAGACAGAAATTGAATTTTTCGCAACCAATAACGAATATTTCTGAATTTTTTAAACATCTGATATGAATAAGAGACCACACATTCCTACCATATGCGAAAAAAATCCGAAATTTTCTTTACTGGTTGCGAAAAATTCAATTTTATTCTTCCTCTTTGAAATTTCAAAAAAATTGAGGTAGGTGGTGTTTGTTGCTTGTTAAGCGACGATATACAATAGAATTTATTTTTGAAAAATATACTTAAATTTGCAAGAAACTAGTTTGAAATTAATCTCTGGATTGAATGAATAAGATATTACTTTCTAGCATAGACCGTGCTAGGAATATTGTTTTTAACAAACAATTGCATTAGTGCGATGTAATAAAACTGACGACGGTTCTTCCACCTATTTCTTTCAGCGTACCATTTATTGGCAAGAAGCTTTTGTTTTGCAACTCTGTTTTCTTTATTCTAAAAGAATAAAGAAGGTATGCTTTTAGAAAATATTGGAAAGTGTGTTGTCGCCTGTCTCTGATTCAATTTAGGCAGGGGAAGAAAAGTAGCTAAATATTAATTCACTGAGAAAGCATCGATGAAAAAATAACCCATTTTCTTGTTGCTGTTCCCCATGCAGTAGCATGAATAAATGAACACTCGAATAGAGATAAAAATTTGAAAGGAAGCTTTAATTTTATTTTGAGGTTGTACGTACAGAATTCGTATTTTAAAACGAAGAGTGTTTTATTTTAATCAATTTGTACTCAAATAATGTTTCGAAAATTCAGACTTAAAGAAACAATCTTTTAATAATACATCAGAATTATATAAAGGGTGTCCCTAAAGGTATTTAAAAGTCGGTGAGTTATACAGAAACAAAATATTTTTGCGATTGACCATCAGTGGTGTTGCCTCAAAATAAGCAGTGCCGAGTAATAAGCTCAAAATAAGCTCTAATCCGAGGGACAAAAATCGCGCTTTTTTAAAGATGAAGAAGATGATTTTTTAAGATGTGAAAACGTCTTTCCGCTCGTAACAATGATAGTCGATCGAACTTTCTTGTGTGACAAAATACCGTCAGATTTGAATCGCTAATAACTACGAGACTAATAATTCGAAAAGATTGGTTGACCGCACAACGGATAGATCATATCTGTAAGAGTTTGTCGCATAGTATTTGTTTTGCTTGCGACGTCATCGTACCAGTGCAGGCGCATGTGCCTGATTGTTATGAATTAGCTTTATGTAAGGTTATAAATAAGTGTAGCGTGGAAACGTGTTTAGTTAGGAGGTTAATTCTGGTGTCATTTTAAAGATCTTGAGGACCCAAAGTGAGACAATAAAAATATTTATCAGAATATAAGTAAAAATCGGTATTATATTGAAAAGTTCGAACTCCGCATGTTTTTTTATTAAAATTTGAATTCAAAATTTTGATTATTACGGGAAATATGAGCATTTGTAGTAAATAATGTTTTGTTGCGCATACGCGAAATGAAGTTCTATATATTGTCAACAGATGGCGCAGATCAATCTCTTCAAAACAATATTTACAGAGTAGTATAATAGTTACAGAATTGATAAAACACAAGTTTATCACATGTAACAAGGGTCTGTGGTAACTTGTGATTTATCTTTTTTGTAACCATTATACTACTCTGTGTAAATGTTTTGTATTAAAGAGAATGATAATTAAATTACATTTTATTACGAAATACTTGTGTTATGATTTTATCCCGACGTTTTCACGAAAAATCTACGGCGTGGACCCAAACTGAGCTTTTCATATGTTTTTTCTTCTTTATTTCTCGTAAAAATAAGCAGTGTCGGAATGGCGTTCCGGCCCCAATACACCCTTGGAGAACATGGGGTTGGAAACGCAAAGAGGCGGGGTCGCTAAAGGGGACAGAGTGAATTAAGTAGAAGAGAAGGTACACCAGTTAAAATGTATACAACACATAGTTAATGAAATGCAAATTCATAAAGCACAACAAACCATCTTTATAAATAAGCAACATACGAAGCGCATATCGCTTCTGACGGCAAGTCCTTTGAACACTTACTTTAATTATGCTATAGGTTTGTTGTTGATAATGTATACATATCTTATTGAGATCCCGCGTCCATTTTAATGGACATTTGTGCTTTATTTACAAAAAAAGTTTCTTTCCATTCAGAGCCCTTAAACACTGCTAGCCAATGCTTTGGATGGTCCCATGCTGTCATTTATCAGTTAGTTATAATTAATTATCATAGTTAATTATATTAATTAATTAATTGATTATTTATATTAATTAAATAATTTAATATTTATATCAATTAATACATAATTACTACATTAATTATACACTGTAAAAAAAATCCCGTAAAATTTACGGTGTTAAACTGGCAGCTGGGTTGGTTATGCAAAACCGTAAAAGCTACGAAGTAAATCCGTAGGCACAACGGTTTTTTACCATACAGGAACAAGTTTTTCCCGTAAAAGTTACGAAGTAAATCCGTAGTGACAACGGTTTTTTACCGTATGAAATCAAGTTTTCTCCGTAAAAATTAAGTCATCGAAGTAAGTGACGTCATCGACTGAGTTGAGTTGTTTTTCTCCTTCTGATCGAGTTGAGTTGAAATAAGCTGATGTGTATTATCAATTAGGAATATTAATTAATCAAGGCTTAATTATTAGTTTCACTAATATAATTTTTAATTGAACTTACTTGGACGATTTCGATGCAAGATGATGACAAAACTTCTAACTCCTCTGAGCCGGTGATCGAAACCGCGTTCTTAGAAATAAAAGGCAGTCGCTCTAACCACTAGACCACCGGAGACTTCGTAAAATGAAGTAAAAATAATCTATTTGAGTTTTAAAGTCACTATAGCTCTAGTGGCGCCACCTAGTGGTGTCAAAATCAACTATTGCCAGAACACGTGTTTTAAGGTTAGCTTTCATGAGTTACAACAGGTTACTGCAACATGTGTAAACAACAGCGGAGATGGAACCCTATTAAAAACATGAAATGAATGCATAAAATTACATTTAAGAAAAGGGAAAGATATCGTACGGAAAGCAATACCGTATGACGAAAAATAGAATTTGAACTGACGGTTTTAAACCGTTTATGGCTGGAGCGGAAAACGGTGAAAAACTGTTTTGTTAACAAAACAGCTTTAAACCGTCAAATATACGGAAAAAGTCCGGGAAAAAAAAACGGATATTTTTTGCAGTGTACGTATATAGTGTTATGCAATCATATCAAGAGAATTAATCTCGATTTTTGGGGAAATTGGTCGAAAATTATACCTTTGGGTCTCAAGAAGTTATTCTTTACTACCATTTGTCGTACTTGCATTCAGACGTACTTATAATTTGCCAGTATCGTACCTGTCATACTGCGTATGACGTGTAATGATGTTGTTATTCATGCATTCTTTTAAAATATTCAGTCATTTATAAAGGTTATGCTTTACTTATCGAATACAATATATGAATTTTCTTTAAAATTAATTGCGAATTAATATACTTCAGAGAATAAGGAACGAGATAAACTAGGTCAGATAAAAAAACCCGATATTTCATATATTACGTTTGTTCTTTTTATATGCATACATTTAAAAAATATGATATAGCTGTTTCATAAGAAATTCTTTTATTTCCACTAGTTTGTGAAGCATACAGTTATATGCTTATTTTTAATATTTTTAATTTAGAAATACTTTACACACACACACGCACACTACAGTAATAAAGGAATAGAAATATAATTACCTATAAATTTTGCGATTATTATTTGCTGGAATTTGAGCCAAAGATTTGGCTGCAATATACTTTAGAAGGTGGTAATAAGCCCCTTGGAGGGATTTGTTTGTTTTTTAAATTTGGATTAATTAAGCGTTATTTGACGTTTTTTGGATAACCATGAAAGGTATTATTGCAAAAAATAAATGTTACAGCATCTTAAAATTAAAAAAAATATTTTTCATTCATATAAATTTAGTTGGCATGCCATTTTTCTATAATTTGAATAGTTTTTAAAAATAATTTAAAATAATATTTACATCAATGCTTTTCACTATTGAATTGAAATTTTATCAGATATTTTAATCATATAATTTTCCACTATTAAATATCAAGGTATGGAAATTATGTTTAGATTTTTCTTAGTGATTTAAAAGCAATTTTTGGTACTTACCTATTAACGCCACCGAGGCTACAGATTGGCGGTAATGCGCCAATAAAGAGCAATCTTGTTTACAAAACCCGCCATATTGGCGGCACTTAAAAACCGCCAAATTGGCGTTAATACGTAAGTACAAAAACCGCCAAATTTGGCGGCCCTTAAAAACCGCCAAATTGGCCTTAATACATAAGTACAAAAACCGCCAAATTGGCCTTAATACGTAAGTACAAAAACCGCCAAATTGGCGCCACTTAAAAACAGCCAAATTGGCGTTAATAAGTAAGTACAAAAACCGCCAAATTTGGATGCACTTAAAAGCCGCCAAATCTGTAGCTTCGGTGGCGTTAATACGTAAGTACCCAATTTTTATATAAAATCTTGCAGATTGTTGTGTTATTTTAATTGACAGAAATGATTCTTTTAAAAGATTTTTCGTGTTTCTGTAAACTGTTTTATACTAATATATTTTTCAACGCAATACTACGCTTTATACTCCAGTAGCACAAAGATATTGTACAATATTGCACGATATTGCACAATATTCGCAATATTTTATAATATCGTGCAATATCATATAATATTATATAATATCGAACAATATTGTACAATATTGTGCAACATGTTGTGCTACCTGGGTAGTGCGTTTAAAATGTTCTTCCATTTGTTTGGGGCATTTTTGAATGAAACTTTGTTAAGCATGAGCTAAATTTTGAAACACTTTTTAAAAGGCATATTAAATTATTATATTGACTTTTTCCCATTTATTTGTTTTTTATTTCATGCTTCATCTGCGAAGTCTCCTTTTGAATTAATAAAGCCTTTTATAATTGGCAGTAAATTTAAACTGCTAACATATATTTTCGTTTAAAAAGGCACAAAAGCAAAGACGGCTGTCTTGTCTTTATAAGTTTTTATTAAATTTCAAGTTAGGTTTTCAATTAATTTTTAATTAATGTCTTACTTTATGAACTTGAAATTATAATTTAATTATTATATTTGGAATACTAAGCAGATCAAAACGCAGCCGATAATTCGTGAGGAAAAGAGTTTTTGCTAAATAACCGTGCAACTGGTTTTTCCAAAAATTTAAGTGAAAAAATTTCAAATAACTTTTATTAATTTGGAATTACTGGGTCTTCACTTTAATTCGACAGTCGCTATATTTATTCGTGTATTATAAAGCCCAAACGGATATCCAACTGCGCAAATGCATATGAACGGAGGATAGAACGGGAAAAGAAAAATAATGAAAACTGCTTTCAAGATATTCCATCAGGATAATGAGATACTTATTTAAATGCCCTATCCTGTATCAAATCCAAAATTATTATTTGGCAAGAAGCTACTTGAAATTTTTCTTTCCAAGCATAAGATGTCTTAAATTATCTTACGATATTATAGATATGTTAAAATTTCATTTATCTAGCATAAAATTCTGATAAGAGGTCGTTGAAAATTTAAATGTTGATAAGGTTTAAAATTACGACTGGCAGTCCTGAGTTTTAAAGTTAAATTGAAATCAAGACCAAAATTTTCCCTCCGATATCCATTTTATTATAAGAAATCTTCTAATCATAAGATTACGGGAAGAAAAAGTTTGAAATTTTTGTTTCGAGAATTATTTTCCAGAATTTGCTAACTTTTATCAGATCAATAATTCTATAAAAACTAATTTCATCTGTTGCTTTTATGTACGATAACCTAATATGTTTCATATTAAATTTTTGGTTTTAAAAGGGATTGTCCTATATAGCATGGTTGTTATAAAAACTAATATTCATAAATTGCGGATAAGAAATATTGAATAGAGGCAGTTTGGTATTACGTTTACTGGTAAAGCCAATTCTTATTTTGACGTTACGATTGAAATTTACATATTACGCAGCCCACCAGTTGCCTAATGGGCTAAGATACAGCTCAGAGGAAGAATGTCATGGGCTCTATCTTCTGACTGCGCTTTTAACCAACATTGTTCAATACTTGCAGACCGATGTTCACTTCAGCAGAGTTAGCTCGGGGTGGTCAGACTGACTGCTGGAGTTTCCCCTGTTTTCCAATAAACGAAACACAAATGTGGATCATTTTCCTCTTAAAGTTCTCCAGAAAGGCAACGAAGCCTTGTCAATATATTGTATGTAATTCATACTTCTAACTCCGGTTGTTCTGCCCAATAAAAGATGCCGCATTTTCTCTTTGTCATGAGTCCTTGACCAAGTGATATTAGCACCCCCATCATCACCCCATGTTGCGCTGATTCTCTAATATTAAAATTATACAATATCATAGCACTCTCTCTTATTAATAAATATTTTGTAAAGATGCATTTTCAGATTAATTTATTGAATGAAGTAAATTATTCGGCGTATTTGTAATGACAACCTAATCAACTTAATACGTTTTGGTAACTGATTTTAAAATGCTTAGAATTATTAGAAATTAACCAATTCATGCACATCTGATACTAAAAATGTTCAACAATAAAAACATCCCCTCACATTCTTTTCTGTTCGATAAAGAATATGTTCTTAAACTCTAAAGAACATGAAGAGTGGAACTTCTAGTTCTCAAAGTATGTTTTTGAAGCATTCAGTATCTTATCAGAAATGGAAAACTAAAAATAAAGCAGCGTTGTAAATAATTCATAAATTAAATCATGAATAATTCACAAAATACTGAATTCTCCAATCATTAAGTGTACAACAAACAACAAATGCCTTCGAAACAGAATGTTTTTGTCATATGTCGTTCATTCATGAAGAAATCGTGATAAATACAGAAAGCATTTTTCAGACTTTTCAGGTGATTTTGTTTCTCTAAGATGCATTGTTGAATTTTTTTTGTATACTTCCGATGATTTCATTATTTCAATTTTTTATTTCAACTTCTTCTCTGACAGATGAAGAATATCTAATGATATGTCTGTGTTTTATATAGATATGCTTTTTTTGCTTCATTTATCATTATGCTTTATTTATCATTTCTTTCACAAGTTTATTATAAAGCAAGAGTAATATGAGCTTGCAAAGCACTGTGTGTGTGGGGGGGGATTTAACCTTACCATAAACCTTTTACTGAAATTGAATAGATATCACAAAGGATTTATTCCGCCCAGCCTAGGCATGTGGAAAAACATGAATGACCCGGCCGCCACGACAAATAGTTTGGGCGCTATACCCCCCCCCCACATTATAGCCCCCATTACGGGAAGTACATATGACGATCACTAACACAGAAGTACGACACGCCATACGGAAGTAGGAGGTAACGCGACCCCTCACCATTATTCCTTCCCATCCGTAGGAGGTAATGCGACCCCTCACCATTATTCCTTCCCATCCGTAGGAGGTAATGCGACCCCTCACCATTATTCCTTCCCATCGGTAGGAGGTAACGCGACCCCTCACCATTATTCCTTCCCACCGGGAAGTGTGACTGCTTACTTATACATGTCTGCTTACTTATACATATGGGTCTCATCCCGATATTTGAGGTGCCTCCTTATGTGGGAAAAATTAAGTTGAAATGTTTATCTACTCTTATACGATTTGGAAATTATAATTATTTCTGTATATGACATTCTATTAATGGAAACATTCTCTAAATATATCAAAGCTTTCTTTTTTATGATAAACTTTATAAATTTTGTTACATCAGAAAATTCAACAGAATTTTTTTTATTTCTGATAAAGAAGTGTAATGCTTGTAAATTTCAAAGGTAAATAAATTAAAGCACATCTTTCAGAAGCATATATTTTAATCTTGTTTAACTTTTGCTGCAAATTATATGAATAATTCATTACATTCTAATATTTAATCATACATGATAAAAATTCATGCTTAGAAACATTCAACCTCTGACTGCAAAATTTTAAAAATTACTATTTAGATGCAACGTTTGTAAAATGTTCGTGAACCAAGAGAATTGTTATTTACACGCAAGGCTTTATTAGTATAATATGATTCAACGTTGTAAAAGTACAAAGTAAACACATTAGCTTGCGAAAATCGTAGGATGCAGCAGAAAACAGACTTACTTCCAAATCGAGGAAATTGCGGGATAAGCAGTCAGAGAGTTAATAAAAGTACTGAAATAAATCCTCATAGTTATAAACTATATGATTTTTGAAACTTAAACAAATGAATTATGAATTTTGATAAAAATGTTTTTTTAAATTACAGATACTTATTTGAAACAAATAACTATTTTAAGGAAATCATTTCTTTGTTTCACTTGATATATATTTAATTATTATACACTGGCAGTACGCGCACGGCGTTGCGCGTGGAATCAGGACTTCAACAAAATAAAAAAAAATAATAAATAAATAAATAAAAATAAAAACGCCCACAATGACATGAAAAAGTTCTGAAAACAAAACAAAAGATACACATTATTCATTTTCCCGCTTATTTTACTTCGCGATAATGACATTTCAACTGTAGAAAATACAGAGTACGTTAATCCGAAACAATATTAAAAAACTGCAACGTGAAAATGATTATTATAAAGCAAATAAAATACGCGAGACATAAACACGCTCAGACACTGCCGAAAATAATCATCGAAGTTAAACTGAAGGTTATGACGTCACTTGTGCTGTGCACCGTCAGCCAATGAAATTCTCCAGCAACGTTCCGGAAAAGTGTCGCGGGAGGGAGCTCGGTATAGAAAAATATCTTTCAACTGACCAGGAAAAAATTGATTAGAAAAAGGGAAAAGATATTTTAAAACGTTCTTATTTTAAATACGACAGAACCGTTCCAATTATAAGCTGAAAAAATTTGAAAATAATAGTGTTATTAGAACGTCGGATGCAGCAAATTTAAAAACAAAAATAAAATTTCGATTGGAAAACTGACTATTTTTTAAAAATTTCTCAAAATTCAGTAAATTAAGTTAAAAATTTAAGACTAACTTTATTAGAACAGAAATCGTGTGCTGTTTTCGATGTTGTGTCTATTTCTTTCGTACAATTATTCAAAACCATTCTATTGAGAAATTAGTGCGATAAATCAACCAAAAAACACAAAACATTAAATAAAAAAATTTCTAGATTAAATTTTAAAATTGCGGCTTCGAGGTGCATTAAGACTACCTGTGTGTCAAATTTCAAGGTTGTAAGTGCGATAGATTCGTCTGGACATCGCAGGCACACACACACACACACACACACACACACACACACAAAACACATTGACTTTTATAAGTATAGATAAAATATAATAATTATCGGATTTTAGACTACAGTACATAAGAATGGTAAAAAAAAATCAGTAATAATTATGTTTAAAGAATTCAGAACTTCGCAATCCATTTCAACTGTAAATAATAGTTTTTTTCAGATTGAAATTATATAATGTACTTTAATTAATTTTAAAGAAACTTGATCACTTTTTCTTTGAAAACACAAAAAAATTCATCGTCTGTCAACACTTTAGTTGACGCATGTTTTCGATTTACAATATTTAGACAATCATATCTAATTTAACAACCCCGAATCTTATTATTTATATGTAATTGTTAATTAAATCGGATGAGTGTTAGAACGAGATCATTCTCTTTCTTAAAAATAAAGAAACCAAACCGAGTAAAAAAAATAAAACCTATCCTTTTTTTCGTACGCAGAAGAGAAAATAAAATAATGGATTTATTTTATAACTAGGAAATATGCGAATTCTTTTTTTTCATGAGTTATCAATAACAACCCTCTAATTAATCTGTGAAGTTACAGCTCTAACAATTGTAACGAATTTCGTAACTTGTGTTACGTATCAAATGACCTAATTAACGGAAATTTTATTAGAAACAACAATTAATATAGAATGATACAGCGCTATATTTGATTTCATGTTTAAAATGACTGCTGTGTTTATTAAAGAATGAGTACAGCCGTAAAAGTTATTGTTACACATGAGTTTAACTTTTTTTTCAACTAAAGTGATAATTCAATCCAATATCAATATTTCTAAAACTAGAAGTTCAGTGCTTAACCGGTATATTAGGGGAGAAATTCGCAAATATTACTCACATCAAATCAGATTTTAACAAAATTTTAATTGACAATATAAGTAATCGAGAGATATTTAGTTTTATCTTCTTTTAGAGACGTGCTAATTCCACAACTTAAATCTCCAGAAGATAAAAACCTAACTTTATTGCTATTTTCTAATTTTTTTAGAGCTTTAGAATGACTTTTGAGATATTCATTTACAAGTATTAACGATAGAAGAATATATGAAGAACAACAGAATGAATGTATTCCCTAATATTTTTAAATTATGCTTATGAATATTTCAAATATATTTCGTTTCTGTCTTAGATTTCTTAAACAACTAACAACTAAACAACTGTTCAATTAAAATGCGGGATTTAATTTCAAAATTTCTCAATGGCATTGAGTGTCAGTAGAATTTTATCAGATGATTCAAACTTCTACTGACACTCAGTGCCATTGAGAAATTTTGAAATTAAATCCCGCATTTTAATTGAACAGTTGTTTACTGCTTGTTAAAATAGATGGCTTAGCATTAGAGCAAAATGCGTCTCAAAAAGTAAATTCTATACATATTTTCAATTAAATTAGGTTACAAAAATTATTGTTTTAAATATTAATGACATACATTGTTAGATTTTGGAATTTATTTTCAGTAAACGAGTTTAAATTTGAATACCTTTTATTTATGTATCGTATGTCTATTTATTTTTTCATTTATATTCCACAACTTAAATCTTCATAAGCTGAAAAACGTAACTTTACTGCTATTTACAAATTTTTTTAGAGCTTTAGAATGACTTTTGAGATATTCATTTACAACTATTAACAGTAGAAGAATATACGAAGAACAATAGAATGAATGTATTCCCTAATATTTTTAAGTTATGCTTATGAATATTTCAAATATATTTCGTTTCTATCTTAGATTTGTTTCTAAAAATATTATATTTTAGTTAATTTAATGCAAATT
>BGPR01006553.1:0-26032 GCA_013235015.1 Araneus ventricosus
ATAATTTTGACAATCGTATTTTGACATTTTGGGACCCTCTGACCGTTTTGAGACCCTCTGAGGATTGTTTTGGGACGAAACTCGTAATTTTGACAATCGCATTTGACAATTTTGGGACCCTCTGACCGTTTTGAGACCCTCTGAGGATTTTTGGGACGAAACTCACTTTGACAATCGCATTTGACAATTTTGGGACCCTCTGACATCGTTTTGAGACCCTCTGAGGATTGTTTGGGACGAAACCTGTAATTTTGACAATCATTTTGACAATTTTGGGACCCCTGACCGTTTTGAGACCCTCTGAGGATTGTTTGGACGAAACTCGCATTGTGACAATCGCATTTCACAATTTTGGGACCCTGACTGACCTTTGGAGACCTCTGAGGATTTTGGGACGAAACTTCTAATTTTGACAATCGATTTTGACAATTTGGGACCTCTGAATTTTGAAACTCTGAGGATTGTTTTGGACGAAACTCAATTTTGACAATCGATTTTGACAATTTTGGGACCTCTGGACCGTTTTGAGACCCTTAGATTGTTTGGGACGAAACTCGTAATTTTGACAATCGCATTTTGACATTTGGGACCCTGATCCGTATTGAGACCTCTGAGGATTGTTTTGGGACGAAATCTATTGACAATCGCATTTTGACAATTTTGGGACCCTCACCGTTTGAGACCCTCTGAGGATTGTGACGAACTGCTAATTTTGACAATCGCATCTGACAATTTTGGGACCCTCTGACCGTTTTGACCCTCTGAGGATATGGTTTTGGACGAAATTCAATTTTGAGAATCGCATTTTGACAATTTTGGGACCCTCTGACCGTTTTGAGACCCTCTGAGGATTGTTTGGACGAAACTGTAATTTGACACGATTTTTGACAATTTTGGACTCCTCTGACCGTGTTCCTGAGGATTGTTTTGGGACGAAACTCGTAATTTTGACAATCGATTTGACAATTTACCTGACTCTGAGACCCTCTGAGGATTGTTTGGGACAAACTCGTACAATTTGACAATCGCATTTTGACAAATTGCGGACCCTCTGACCGCTTTGAGACCCTTGAGGATGTTTTGACGAAACTGTAACTTGACAATCGCATTTGACAATTTTGGGACCCTCTGACCGTTTTGAGACCCTCTGAGATTGCTTTGAGACCCTCTGACCGTTTTGAGACCGACCGTTTTGTGGAAGACCCTCTGAGAATGTTTGGGGACGGAACTCGAATTTGACAAATGCATTTTGACAATTTTGGAGATCCTCTGAGATTGTTTTGGGACGAAACTCATTTTGACAATCGCATTATGACAATTTTGGGAATGAAACCGTCAATTTTGACAATCGCATTTTGACAATTTTGGGACCCTTGACCGTTTTGGAGACCTCTGAGGATGTTTTGGGACGAAATCAGAATTTTACAACCGTATTTTGACAATTTTGAGATCCTCTGAGGATTGTTTTGGACGAAACTCTAATTTTGAAATCGCATTTTGAAATTGACACCCTCTGACCTTTTGAGACCCTCTGAGGATTGTTTTGGGACGAAACACGTAATTTTGACAATCGCAGTTTGACAATTTTGGGACCTCTCAACGTTTTGAGACCCTGAGGATTGTTTTGGCGACCGTAATTGACAACGTGCATTTTGACAATTTTGGGACTCTCTGACCGTTTTGAAACCCTCTGACCGTTTTGAGACCCTCTGACAGTTTTGAGACCCTCTAAGGATGTTTTGGGACGAAACTCGTAATTTTGACAATCGCATTTTGACAATTTTGGGACCCTCTGACGTTTTGAGACCCTCTGAGGATTGTTTTGGGACGAAACATCGTAATTTTGACAACGTACTTTTGACAATTTTGGGACTCTCTGACCGTTTTGAAACCCTCTGACCGTTTTGAGACCCTCTGACAGTTTTGAGACCCTCTAAGGATGTTTTGGGACGAAACTCGTAATTTTGACAATCGCATTTTGACAATTTTGGGACCCTCTGACCGTTTTGAGACCCTCTGAGGATTGTTTTGGGACGAAACTCGTAATTTTGACAATCGCATTTTGACAATTTTGGGACGAAACTCGTAATTTTGACAATCGTCAGATGACGAGGACGACACCTGAGTCGGCGCCCCTCTTTTCAAACTCCCGCGCCACACCAGCGGGAGGACATTTGACCCTCTGGACACAAATACGGCGGATCTTTACTGGAATTTGTTTCGAAGCTGGAGCTCTCCTGCCCCGAAACCGAGACCTCACAACCAGGTCACCGTGTGAAGAAAGATGACCAATAAATTTTTTAAAAAATTGAATACACTCTTATTAGTGTATTAAAGTAGAAATATGTTTTTTTAAATTGTTTTCTGCTCTTAAAGTCTTAATTTAAAATTTAATTAAATTGATCTATTAATCGGCAATGAAGTTTTGAAAATATTAAAATAGTGTATTGTGATCGGGAACACACAGGTGGACCAAATTCCAAAACTCTACAACATTAGGAAGTTATTGAAAATCCGACTCCAAAAATTCCATCTTTACAAACATGAAACGACTTAAGTTAAATAAAAGTTTGTGTAAATTTAATAAAAAAAGTTTTTGAAATCATTCTTCTATTAGCGTAATGAGAAGCGGAATTTTTTAAAATTTATTTTTTACTTTTCAGGCTTTAATTAATAAATCATTATTATGAATAATACTAGCCGCTCTCCCCGACCACCGGGCGGGTTCGCGGCCAGAACCCACTTTGCTCAGCACTGCCCCTGCTACTTGGCTGCTTCGAGGTTCTCAGCCACTACCTTTTTCAGTTTTAAATACTGCACGAAGATCAGTGGAACAGACCATAAAACCATAGATTTCATATTCTTTCTAGACAACAGATTCCTTTAAAATTGTAGAATCTTTCAATAAACCCCATCTAGTTGTAATGTTTTGTATAACTTTTTTACGAAATTTGGTATGAAAGTCTTCAGATCCATGGATAGAGAATGATATCGCCCTAAATAAACAGTTTCCATCACCTACAATAGGTATTTTGCAATATTTTTGACACGCAATCTTGATGGAACTGTAGGGATTAGTGGTGAAAACAAAAAGACATCTCAAAATTAAAATGTTTATTCCAAAAACAACTTCATTATCTCATTTAACAACGCTGCATTCCGTAAAAGTTTTTCAACAACAACTAATTTTCTTGTTGCCAATCTAATAAAAATAAATTTAGAATAGAAACAAAATCGTTTGATATCGATTTTAAATTATATATTAACTGATAAGAATACAATAAGAATAATAATAAAGATACTGATAAGAATATATATTAAAGATAACAATATTTATAGAGATGTCTCAACAAAATCGTCTGCTATTAAAACTAAATTAAAGAGATGTCTCAACAAAATCGTCTGCTATTAAAACTAAATTATAGAGATGTCTTAACAAAATCGTCTGCTATTAAAACTAAATTATAGAGATATCTTAACGAAATCGTCTGCTATTAAAAGTAAATTAAAGAAATGTCTTCACGAAATCGTCTGCTATTAAAGCTAAATTAAATTGCAATGAAAAACAACAGAACTGTACACAAATGAAAAATACTATTTTAAACTTACCAAAATAAAGGGGAGCATTCTGATTGGTTAGTTATTTGAAAGAAGTGACATAATAAATTGGCGAAATCAGTCCAGTTTTTGAGACCCAGGAACTCTATACTATTTCGCAAATAAATCTCTATTATTTCCTTTAATATATTCCGTTTATTTTGCAATATTTCTCGAAAATTAATGTTTCTGGGGGCAGACGACCCTTGATGACATATCTAGATGTCATAATCTTGTATATGAAATCAAGATTTTCGAAATCTGTCGAGTGGTTGCGGCTGGCGAACTGTCTGAAGGTTTTACCAAATTAATTTTAAATATATGGATGGAATATTAAAATCTTTTTTTTCTCAAACTCACTACTAGAGGGCGACACTCGAAAGGAATAAAAATTTAACTAAATGAACAGATTAGGTTCTGACAATATTATAATAGTGCATTGTCATCGAAAACACACAATTTGAAAAAGCCATCGCATCAGGAAGTGAGTGAAAGTTTGATTTATCTGAACAAACATGAAAAAAGTCATGTAAAATAAAATTGTGTAAAGCACGCATTGATGAGCATAAATGAATCAGATTAATAAATGTTGCCAGTGGCGACTTGTGAAATATGGCCATGAAAGTGCTCCTACATGATGCCTTTCAGTTTCACTTAAAGTTTAACTTTTTAAAATTAATTCTGAATAGTTAAATTATTAGTCAAGAAAAAAATGAGCAGATTTTTGATTTGGTGAAGGTAAGCTTTACCCAAGAATTGTAACAAAGTAATTAAATAATTTTTAATTGCTTTTATAAAAAATTAAACTCCAAAATGAATGTTTTCGATTATTTTTCTTGTATCCCTTTCTCTCGTCTATAAGGATTTACTTAATTATTACTGAAAAATAAAAAATAATGGATCGTAAGGTTAAAATAAATACACATGTAGAGATGTTACTTTAGCTTTTATTGACGGAAAAATCAATAGTTCAATATTTTTAAATTAACTTTTATGTATCAATAATCATTCTTCAATGTTTATTTATATTCAAAGTTCAGGGAAGCGAAATCTTTTTCTGCACCAGAAAAACGTTTAAACCCCGCTATCGTCTCCGGAAGAGAAGGAGATGCTCTGTTCTAGACAGTAATATCTTCTCTTCACAAACTATGGAGCGGAGTGAATGTGCCTCGCGTTTCCAGCGCAAGAAATCGGTGCTACTCTTCCTGCAGCACCTTCGCTTCCAAACTGAAGAACTCTCAACTATTCACAAGACTTCGCTACATAACTATTTACAAGAAATTATTATATACTTTTAACTTTTCACAAGAAATCAAACACTATATACTCTTAACTGTTTACAAGAAACCGCTATATACTCTCAACTGTTTACAATAAATCATTATATACTCTCAACTATTTACATGAAACCATTATACACTCAACTATTCACAAGAAATCACTATATACTCTCAAATATTCACAAGAAATCACTATATACTCTCAACTGTTCACAAGAAATCACTATATACTCTCAACTGTTCACAAGAAATCATTGTGTACTCTCAAATATTCACAAGAAACCATTGTATACTCTCAACTATTCACAAAAACTCACTGTATACTCTCAGCTGTTCACAAGAAACCATTGTATACTCTCAACTATTCATAAGAAACCATTGTATACTCTCAACTATTCATAAGAAATCACTATATGCTCTCAACTGTTCACAAGAAACCAATCATTATATACTCTCAACTGTTCACAAGAAATCAAACACTATATACTCTCAACTGTTCACAGGAAACCAATCATTATATACCCTCAACTGTTCACAAGAAACCAATCATTATATACTCTAAAGTGTTCACCAGAAACCTTTCTTTGCAGGTGCTCCTACATTAGAAGCCACCCCCCTCGAGCCTCTGCTGGCGGTGGCCGGGGACTCCGTGCTCATAGACTGCGTGGTCAAGAACTTGCAGAACTACACGGTGGGTAGCCCCTCTCTCATTCTCTTCCGACCCAGAAAGAGAAGTCATTTTCCTCCGTGCCTAAAGTTTCGGACACAAATAACGATTTTCAACTTGATTTGTTTCAGATAATATGGAGGAGAGTTGTTCCGGGATCCAACAAGACAGAAATCTTGAGCGCCGGTGAGGTCAGGATTATTCCGGACCCGAGGTTCTCCCTGCTGCATCAGAAAGGTGAGTGAAACAAAAACTCGCAGATGTAAGTCATCGCAGGTCATGAAATAATGATTAGCAGAATAAGTGAAATCCGTAAGACACGTTTTTAAATAAAAGCAGAGCCCAATTCAAAATTTTCAACCAAATTTTTATTTTACATTTCCATACCTTATATTGCTTTTATATATATATAGTTCCCTTTCAAATTTAAATATTTGTCGTATCTTGCGACGAGCTTTTGAATACCAAGTTCATACTCCTATTCTTCCAGCAGCAACGACACCAAGCAGTAACAACTTCTTTAAGTTCCTCATCGTTCGCAAAATGTTTCCATCCAGGAACTGTTTCAGTTTTGCGAACAAATGTAAATCACTAGGTGCTAAGTCTGGGCTTTGAGAAGGTCAAGAATTTCCCATCATCTCCGTAAGCTCATCCATAATGCCACTTGGGCCACAGAGAAGAAGAATCAGGGGTCTCATTCCCATAGACCCTATTTGAAACTTTTTTAACTTTGCACTTCACATAGACAGTACGCCATCTGTGGCTAACAAAGGAATTAACCAGAATACGCCAGCGTGAAAAAAACTAAACTCCGTTATTTTATTTATAAAAGTGGAAGTTACAATCTTTTGATTAACTTAAATCTACTTTGATAGAAGTTACGAAACACGTATTAAACTTACCTCTTCTTATGAAGATCGTCATCGAACACAACAAACATGGCGGCGACCTTGGTGTTCCTTTTGAAACGGCGCGGGTATCGAAGTGGCTAGTTCTCTTAGTTGGCGAGTGGGGGCGCTGATCAAATTGCGGAGTGAGACCTCTGATTCTCCTTCTCTGTGACTTGGGCAGCACACTTCTCTCCTTATTATAGACGTTCCATCTTGCCTCATTAATATTTCGGCACCACGGACGAACAGATGATTCATCCATCTCATCACCACACGCTGCTCTGATTTCGCGATAAATTTCGCTTAGTCGCATATTTGTTGAGTTTAGAAATCAGATCCCAGATCTCTTTTCATAATTGCCGGCACGCTCCATTTTCTAGGACTTTTTTTGCTAACGAAAACAACAATAAAATTTAGAATGCGACGTAATTTGTTAAATAGCAGGAAGAACAGTCTCCAAAACTGACTGATCTTACCGCTGCACCTGCCATTATCACAGTGGTGAGCATGGTTAAAAGGTTATTACTTTTTTAAACGACCCTCGTGCAATTCTCTTACGAAAAAAGAAAAGAACTCATCCCAGAAGAAGAATCATGGATAAGAGTCAACTGACGAGACTCCGTGACAAAAATCAGTGTCACATGACCGCGGACTGACAGACAGACTTCCTGTGGATTTTGTCCAAAATTTGATATAAACCTACAAATGATGTGTAAAGATCAAATACCAAATTTCATCCCCGTAGCTCTAATAATTTTCGATTTATCGAGTTCACAGACAGACATAATTCCAAAATTGTGTTTTTCGGACTCGTGGAGGTCTAAAATGTGGAGATTCGTCAAAATCTCGAGTTCGAATTTTTTGACGATTGTAATACTTTCTCTTCGTATACTTCGTATACGAGAAAGTAAAAAAGTAAACGCATTCTGCAGATATCTATTAACATTTCTAAACTGGTAGGTAATTCAAATTCTCGAGTTAAAATTTTGATGTTGGATAATTCAGAAAAAAAACACCGTATTTTTATGTTTCTTGCTTCCAAAGTGTGCGTCTGTACTGTATTTCAAACATGAGATGAAGTAGAATGACTCTTTCCTTTCAAACAACACATTTGTTCTGAACTTACACATCAAACAGATATTCTTTTAACACGAAATATTTACAATTTATTTACAAGTTCCACGAGTTAATAAGATCGAATTCTAAAATCATTTTTTTTTCATCTCCGTTGCCAGACAACGTTCAAAAAACAAAACAAAAAATGTGGCGTTATCATTCTATTTCTACTTCACTTTTTCATACATGTTCGAGCCAAGCGATTTTTTATTTTATTAATTTCTTTTAAAATAAATTATATTTTTATGGGTCATCATATTTTAAATACCTTATTGCAAACTAAATAATATTTAGAATGGATAATTTTATGAAATGTTTTTTCTTAAATTTCTTATACGCATGCCGTGATTTTCCTGACTTTTGTAGAGCCAAACCGGCGATTCAGCGCTCAAAGAAAATTCGCCAAGAGAAAAAAAAAAAAATCGCCAAGTGGCGTGCGCACAGCAGAAAAGGAGGCAATGCGCAATGCTCACCTCAATTTGTGCCATAATGTTCACTGACTTACACTATTTTGACGTTCATTTAAGCGTTCTTTGGCTCGCTTAAGCCGGTCTGCTTCATTTCTAACTAGTCTGCTTCGGATAATTTCATCCAAGTTTCACTACATTGTGTGACATATTGCGAATTCTTCATCTTAAACTCATTCTTTTTCGAGAAAAAGCACTTTTACACCAGAATGAATATGAACAGGCTATGACTATGAAGTTAGGCCTAACATGGCGGAGGCTATCGGTTTTGTTTTGTAAACAAACCGATCGTTGCCATCGGCAAAAGAGAAATGAACCTCTTTTCCGTGCCACGTATGTTAGCGTTTTATATATATATATATATATATATATATATATTTACAAATATCACAATTCCCTTTTTACTTTCTCGTATGCGAAGTATACAAAGCGAAAGTATTGTAATCGTCAAAAAATTCGAACTCGGGATTTTGACGAATCTCCACGTTTTAGACCTCCCCGAGTCTGAAAAACACAATCTGGAAATTATGTCTGTCTGTGTATCTGTGAACACGGTAACTCGAAAACTATTAGAGCTACGGGGTTGAAATTTGGTATGTGATCTTTAAACATAATTTGTAGGTTTCTGCCGAATTTTGGACAAAATCCGACAAAGGGAAGTCCGTCTGTCTGTATGTCTGCGGTCATGTGAACACTATAACTCAAAACCTTGAATAGCTAGATGGATAAAATTTGGTACACAGTTTTATCGTCATGAATATAGGTCCGTATAAAATTTTGGGCCAAATCCGTCGAAGGGTTGACTGTCTGTCGGTCTGTATAATCACATACTTGTAAAAATTATATCTCAGAAGCCCTTTGGCTTAGATAAATAAAACTTAATCTGCATGGATGCTAACATTAATTATAGATCTGTGCCCAATTTTCATCTCAATCGGTTAAAAAACAGGTGTTGAAATTTCATATTCAATTTTGTTAATCCGATTCTCCATGCGCATGCGTACTGGCAATCTGTGCACGCGGAAGGATTACGTGACTTTGTCCTTGAGCCAGCAAGAGTAGAAATCGGTACGCATTTAATCGGAACGCATCTCTTTGAATTTGATTCTTTACTTAAATATCTTCTGATAGTCATTGGATCCTGGGTTACAATAGGTTCGAATTTTTTTATCCACGCGGGGGGAGGAGAAACAGTACCTTTTTCGAGAAGTATACGAGAAAGTTTAGGGGAGACCACTCCCGCTGTTTTTTTCGAAAGTTGTCATATTTCCGTGCCTTTGCGTTTAATCTGATACAAAACACAGACACCAATAACATCGCTTTCTTCCGCAGATCACGAGACATGGGTGCTGCAGATCCAGAAGGCGCAGGTGAACGATTCCGGCCGGTACGTCTGCGAAGTGAACACCAGCCCGAGGATGCAGATCTACAGGTTGCTCTCGGGTACGTTCGCAACTCCTCTAAACGCAGTTTTGTAGAGGGATGCATAATCTACGATATTTTTAATAACAAATATTTTTGCTTTTGCTATTCTAAAGTAATATCTGTTCTAAAAAAGTGTGATTTAAAACACACTTCGAATTCTCAAAGTTTTTTTAAATGTATGTAAAGTGTTTGGAAAAAAAATAAATAAAAATTGTCATTTGTTTTTATTATACTTTCATTAAAAGCTTGTACTTTTAGTTCTATATACTGTCAATAGATGGCGCCTGCAGCGAAAACTACTTTTAAAAGAAATTTCACTAGCAAATTAAATTAACCACAAATATTCTCATCAAGCATGTAAGCCAACATAAACACAGTTCACTCTCCGAAATTCCCTTTCCAGTGAATCACAAATCCGATCATTTTCCGTTCCGATCGCAGTTAACTAAGTTTCTCTGTGAATATTTGTTTTCGAACGATTGTAGCGATTTTCTATCGTTATACAAAAGCTGTAATCGAAAAGAGCTGTTATCATTCGAAAACGCATATCACAACAAGAATGGTGACTCACAGGAAATACCAATGAAACTGCGATAGGGGAGAAGCGTGACCGCAAAGAACGATCTGTTTTCTAAGCACCGAAACTGAGCTTCCAAGACGCCATCTGCTAACAGAAGATAGAACTAAAAACTAAAACTTTGCAAAAGTGTATTAAACAGAAATGAATTAAAAAAGAATTGCATCACTTTACTCACATTTAATTATCAATGATTGAACCACACCTTTTTGACGGTAGTATTCATCACTGGTATTGGTGATTTTTTAATATTGCGTAGTAAATAACAGTTCATCAAATATTCGTCATTCCTAGTTTCGTACAGGCTTTTGTACTTGCTTTTAGAACTCACTTAACCAAGTGTGATCGGTTATGGTCAAGTATCCGTTAAGTGCGTTTATTTGTGAATAAATTTACTTTCTGATTTTGAAACACTAATGTTGGACAAAGGCTTTATAGCACTTTCAACGTTGGTTCTGAAATGTGCATTTCTTTCCACCGGCGATCTCGAATGCTTAAGAATCCTTTATGACTCATTTTGACGTTGCCATCTTTAATTTGCAACCTCTTTTTCCCGGACTAAGATCAGCAACTTGCCTGATGAGGAGGAGTTTACCACAAAATGATAGTTTTTAAACTTGAATTTTCGAATATTAGTCGGCAACTGCAATTTAAATTATGTGTTTTATTTATAAGTACGTATGGTATTCAATATATTAAACCTTTATAAAATTCATTAAAACTATTCGAAGATTCTATCTTTAAAAAATATTAGTTGTGAAAAATCTCTCATTATTTTATTTCTCTTAAAGAGCAACAGAAATTCTACTCGCTGCGATGCCGATATCTTTCTAAATCTTAATAGTATTCGAGTGGAATTTTCATATAAACCGCCCTATGATTCTGGCTTCAAAATTATGAAAAAAAAAAACTATACTTCGTTTCGCACATGCGCAGTACAAAAATATCTGCTACAAATACTTATATTTCCCTTAATATTCAAAGTATTAACTTCAAATTTTAATAAAATGCTTCGCTAACATATAGTCTCCTATTCTGTAAGTTTCATATAATTGTTTTGAAAACCTTGTATGTTCTAAGCGAAAAACATACAGAAAAGTTGATATTTTTTAAGAAAACCTTTATATCTTCCCCAATATGCATGCTATTTTTTACTGAAATATATGTAAATACTGCGCATAGGAAACAAAACTAGTGACGAAAGTCGCAAATCATTATCAGCTTTCTGTGAAACGGGGTGAGCCGAAATCATTTTCATCACTCTGGTCAATAACCAGGAGAGCCGACTCAACCTTAAAGTTTTAAAGTGCAATCACTTTCTGGTCGGTCCCCTCTTGACCAAAAATCTTCACTGCAAAATGTGACGTCCCACGTCTTATTGAATCAATAAAAAGTCGAGTTGCTGCATTTTTCCGGGCAAAAGGAAGTCCCACACGATATGAGGAAGTATTCCACGATTTCTGTGTGTAACCTAATGTTTATTAATTTTATTTGATTGACGGAATATTACCCAAATTGTAATAAAATAATTCGCAAATTTAAAAAAAAAATCATTTCTTTTGAATATATAGTGAACCTCATTTCTTATCTTTTTTACCATGTAAGAAATCTTTAACATTTTTGTAAGATGCATTATACATCTGTCTGATAATTTTTTTTTTAAATTTCACTTAAAAATATTCTAATGCAATTTGTCTATTTGTGCTGCTACGACTGAACACCATACGAATTTTATTTTTGTAGTGGTGGAGAGAATTCCTTCGAACAGCAAGGCCTTTCCAGTGGATCACAACTACACAGGTGAGTTGTTCTGCTTAACTGGTTTCAAAGAGTTGAAAATGTTTCCGTCAAAAATGAAACACAGCTGAAATTTATACCCGTACTTTTTAACGTAGACTTACGTCTCTCCATAGTGGTTTAATGGTGTGTCGGAAAAGGAAACAATGATGACGCTTTTCGTGGTATTTTTAAACGCTTATAACTCCGCAACCAAATAACATAGAGAGTTGGTTTCAGTTTCATTTAACAGAGAAAAATTGACATTGAAGATTGTAAAAAGAATTTTAGAATTTGGAATTACGGTTTAGTCACATTCGAGCTTCAAAGTTGGTGAAAATCACTAAACATTTTGATGACGTCACAACGACCGATGCGCGCATGCAGACTATCCAAGTACATAAGGCAATTCATTCAACGATCATACGTTCACCTAAAAATCAGAATTGAAAACTTTCAAAAAAGACCGGGTTACACGCAATGCTGGAACTGCCAACATTTCCATCACAGTTCAGCTACATGCCAAGGCGAATCTAGATGCCTGAAATGTGGTGAAAATCACAGAACCAACGAATGCCACATTAAAGAAAGAATGGAGACCCCAAAATGCATCAACTGCAATCAATTAGGACACGTCGCTTCCTGGAGGGGTTGCGAAAAATTTCCAAAGCCTAAACCACCAGCCACCAACAGGCAGCCACCAACATCATTCTCCCACAGGCCCACTGACAACCGCACTTACGCAGAGACTCTCACAAACAGACAACAACCAAATACCTCTACCACGGTTGACTTCCCAGCTCTCCTACAGATGG
Source organism: Araneus ventricosus (assembly GCA_013235015.1). Classification (NCBI taxonomy): domain Eukaryota; kingdom Metazoa; phylum Arthropoda; class Arachnida; order Araneae; family Araneidae; genus Araneus; species Araneus ventricosus. Next base: position 12,611 of record BGPR01006553.1, read on the forward strand.
CGCCACTACTTCAACAACCCAACTCTGATACCGAGGACCTAAGCATCTCAGAACTACTTAACATCTTAAAGGCACTGAACGAATTGCGTGTAACCCTAAAACAAAACCCCGGCTTCTTAGCCATGCTCAGGAACATTCAACGATGCAAATCCGGCCCAGAAATGTTTGAAAGTCTCTTAAAGGATACAGTCAACCCCCCTGATAATTAACAGCTTTCACCCCTTGCCTAAGGATAGTGTTCTGGAACGCCAACGGCGTTCGTTCCAAGTTAACGGAACTAAGAGTCTTTATAGATAAGTACAGCCCCGATATTATTCTCCTACAAGAAACACACTTGAGACCACCCCAAAAAATTTACATTGCAAATTATAACTCATATAACACAGATAGGATCAACCAAGACCCTACATGCTCCAGTGGCGGCACTGCCATTCTCATTAAAAAACATCTCACACACCACGAAATTCCCAACCCCACACTTAATGAAATCGAAGCCACAACCATTTCTCTAAATCTTCCTAACATTGATCCCATCATCATCAGCTCCATCTACATTCCACCTTCCTCTAAAACAAGCACCTTCACTTTGGACCTAAAATCAATTCTACAATTAGGAAACACTTGTATACTCGGCGGAGATTTTAACGCTCATCACGTTAGTTGGGGCTCCAACAAAAACACAGAAAAAGGAAATAAAATTAAATCTTTAGCAAATTCTGCTAACCTAGACATCATAGCCCCCTCCACCCCCACAAGATACGGGAATTATACAGCCTCCTTCATTGATTTTATCATGGCAAAAAACTTTTTGTACCCGTATGACATCTCCTCGGTCCCGGAGCTCAGCTCAGATCACAACCCAGTTATTGCAAATTTTTACTTCAACTACAAAGCACCCAAACAAAATAACACCTTCAAAACAAACTGGAAAAATTTTAAATCAGACATGATAAACTCCACTTACAACTTTAATCAAATCACTAACTCAAACGAACTGGATAGCGAAATTTCCAACTTCACAGAGAACATTAATAAAATCTTTAACTCAAATTCTAAAATAGTTGACCCCACCACACAGTACATAAATAACAAAATTAAAACCATTCATCACGAAAGAAACGTTGCCCGCAGAAATTGGCAATCAACCAGGAACCCAGCATTCAAAACCCTTTTCAACAGACTGCACAGACAGGCAACCAAACTAGAACAAAAAATCAAACAAGATGACTGGAGAGATAAATTAATTGCGCTCCAACCAAACGATAACTCTCTCTGGAACACTGCCAAACAGATGAGAAAACAACACACTAAAATTTCCGCCCTTAAAGGCCAGTCCAGTATTGCACTCTCAAACTCTGAAAAAGCAGAAACACTCGCAGACAGCCTTGAAAATCAATTCACTCTCAACAATTTAAAAGACCCAGACACAGAAAACATTGTTCACAACACTATACTAAAATTCTTTAACTCCCCCACTGATACAAACATCACTCCACCCACTTTCTCCGAACTGCTACACCACACCAACAAAATTAACGTGAGAAAAGCCCCAGGCATTGATGGTATCTCAAACAAAATCATCAGAAACCTCCCCCTCACTACTATTCTTAAGTTTTACCATCTTTTAACACATATCTTCAAACTAAATCACTTTCCCACATCATGGAAGACTGCAGTTGTCATACCAATTCTGAAACCAGGCAAAGACCCTACAGCCCCCGCAAGCTACAGACCCATCTCCCTTCTGCCTAACTTTAGCAAAATTACTGAGCACTTCATTTTACAAAGATTAAACGAACACTTCTACTCCAACAATATTTTAATCCCCTTCCAGTTTGGGTTTAAACCCAAGCTCTCAACCACACACCAACTGCTCAGAGCAACTGAAACAATTTCTGCTGGTTTCGAAAACAAAGAACACACCGGTGCAGTCTTCCTAGACATACAAAAAGCTTTTGACAGAGTGTGGCTCAACGGATTAATATACAAGCTCATTAACTAAAACCCCCCCCCCCCACTCATCAAATTAATCACTTCTTTCCTCTTGAACCGTAAATTCACGGTCAGAGTAAACGCCACACTCTCAAAACTCCGTAGTATTCAGGCAGGCGTGCCACAAGGGGCGAAACTGTCTCCCTCTTTGTATTCCATATTTATTAATGACATCCCACAGAAACATAACACCACACTCTGCATTTATGCCGACGACACTGCAATACTGGCAAAAAACAGAAACTCCAGATTCATCACCATTGCATTAAACAAACATATCCAAGAACTCGAATGCTGGTTCCACAAATGGAAAATCGCCATAAACGCTTCTAAGACTGAAGCAGTATTTTTCTCAAAAAAGAGAGACAATCCCAATTACAATGTCATGATCCAAAACTCTGTAATCCCGTGGTCTCAGGAAGCAAAATACCTTGGTGTTATTCTTGATAAGCGGTTAACATGGAAAACACACATTAACTTTATAAAACAGAAATTCCGAGATAACGCTAGAAAACTCTACCCCCTAATCGCTCGGAATTCCGCAATGACCAGGGAAAACAAAGTACTTATCTATACTGCAATTCTAAGACCTGTGCTAACATACGCTTGCCCTATATGGGCTTATGCAGCAAAATCAAACTTCATTCACATAGACAGGTGTCAAAATACTATCCTTAGACAAATTACCAAAGCGAGGTGGTACATGAGAAATGAAGACATCAGACATGTTCTAAACATCCCCCCCATTAAAGAATTTATAAAATCCATTTCAGAAAAATTCTTCCAAAATCTTGAACAAATTGACAACGCAGCCATTAAAGAAATGGATATATATACTCCTACTCCTAATACCAAAAGGCCCAGAGCCATTCTACTTTGATTACTTCCCCCCACTCCCCCCCCCTATTCTTAATTCTTAATTTTTAATCACTTTCTTGTGATATCAAAAGCACATTTCGCCCTCCCAAAGTCCAAGTTTTTCCATGTACCTCTTCGAGAGCTGCCATTGGCTAATCGTTCAATCCCTTCTACCCCATCCCACACTCACACCTCTCTACCTACAAGTGATCAACTGCTCCTTCGAAGTCACTCCTGATTGGCTCCAGAAATTCACCTTCGCATCTCCACCTCTCCTCCACCCACCTCCTCCACCGACCAGACCAAGATCCCGAAACACTCCACTCAAGAACATTTTACCTCTCTTCTGCAGCAAGTTATTGTCGACTGTGGTTAGCGGCTCTGACGAGCCGCAGGCACCACAAAGAATATCTTTCGTTCGTTCGTTCGATCATACGTTCACGTGAAATATTACTCAAGAATTGTTGAATTATGACGCTTTTCGTGCTTAAGTTAAACGCTTATAGCTCCGCTACCAAATAACATAGAGAGTTGGGTTTGGTTTCATTTAACAGAAAAGGGTTGGCATTAAAGATTTCAAAAAGAAATTTAGAATTTGAAATTGCAGTTTAGTCACAGTCGAGCTGCAAAGTTGATGAAAATCACGAAGAATTTTACATAGATAAAGTCACATAGTCACACTAGACTAATAGTCACTATAGACTATAGAGTTAATAGTCACAGAAAGTCACGGTTGAGTAAGGTAAGTAAGTCTACGCCCCGCAATCCCAGCGGCCGTTTCGTAGAGACACTCTATCGTCGAATTTTTTTAGGAGCCTTCTGGCTGCTTTTTGCCTTCTGCCCATGTACCTGTCTAATGACAGATGTGTCATCTCATCTAAAATTTGAACTTTTAGGAGAGAGCGAAGACTACGCAAGGTCCATTTGTGCATTAATTGAAACATGCTCATGAAAACAATATAGCAGTACAGGATACGTTCCCAGTAGCGGTGATTGGGGGGAAAAGTGAGGGAGGGGGCAAAACATGAATAGACGCCTAAAAGTACCCCGGAGAATAGGCAGTAGACAACAAAATTTAACAATTTAGTTACGAAATCAGATAGCTGTCCCGGACGTTACTGTTTATGTTTAAAATTCCTAGTTTGGAGCAGCTGAAATGAAATAAAAATTTAAATTTTCAACAAAAAGTGTGTGGGGGGAGACTGTCCCTTCCCGCCCCCCGAGTCCCCACCACTGTATGTTCCATAATCTAATTAATGTTTTAAAGAAGCTTTGTTTATAAATACAGGAAAATTTCAATTAACTACAATACAGAAAATAAAATGTAAGGCTCAGAGAGCAATGACAAATTTTTATGCATCAAATTATATAATAAGAATGAACACTTGCATAAACTTGCATCTTCTTGTTTCTTAAAAATTTGCTTTCCTTATTTCTAGAGTTAAATCTTCACAGCATTTAAATTTCCGTTAATTTTCAATTGTTGAAATTATAATTAACATTTCGAAAAATCATTTCTTAGTGGGCAACTACTACCCAAGAAGCAGCTACCTGTCAAATTTCAGTTTCTAGCCCTCGTGGTTTGGAAGATTTCTCGATGGGTGAATCAATCGCACAGATGAATTATTGATTAAGTACTTATTTTTAAAAAAAAAGCGGCGAAACTTTTCTTTAAAAATCTGTGAATCTTTTCCGAAATTCTGTTCTAAATCACAAAAAAGTAATGGAATTGTAATACGACGCAGTTTTTCCTAAACTTGATGTACTAAAACTTCTGTTCCAAACAGAATCACAAACATATTCACAACAAATCGCGAGTTTGTACTGCAGAGCTGTGTTGTACTCAAGTGAACTTTGAACTCGCATCTTCGCGGGTACCCGCATCAAACATCCGAATGATTTAATCTTAATGGCGGAGACAAATCATAAATAATTCGACAATTCATTAGGAGACTGTTTCTTCTCTTTCTTTCTTTGCAAATAGTACTCGAATAATCATTTTAATGTACTGCTATTTATAAATTTTCGAACCAGTGGGGTTTTTTTGCATTCGATTCGAATTTAAAGAATGCTTTGATTTATATAGATTTCTTAATTATATTTCCCGGCTCATGTTATTCAGTTGGATTGCCAACAAAGTCGATAAATTCTTGAGATCTATTTCGTCATGCCAGAGAGCCCCTGTGTCGGCATCTCTCCATGCTGAAACCCGCTTCAGCTTCTGGTTCTCTTCAACTTCTTAATAACGGATTGAATATCTAAAACGACAAAAAAATAAGGATCGAATATCTAAAAAGACAAAAAATAAGGATCGAATATCTAAATAGACGAAAAATAAGGATCGAATATCTAAAAAGACAAAAAAATAAGGATCGAATATCTAAAAAGACAAAAAATAAGGATCGAATATCTAAAAAGACAAAGAAAAAATAAGGATCTAATATCTAAATAGACAAAAAATAAGGATCGAATATCTAAAAAGACAAAAAGAAAATAAGGATCGAATATCTAAAAGACAAAAGAAAAATGACAATCTAAATAATAGACAAAAATAAGGATCGAATATCTAAAAAGACAAAAATAAGGATCGAATATCTAAAAAGACAAAAATAAGTGACGAATATCTAAATATACAAAAAAAATAAGGATCGAATATCGACGAAAAATAAGGATCGAATATCTAAATAGACAAAAATAAGATCGAAATATCTAAAAAAGACGAAAATAAGGACGAATATCTAAAAGACAAAAAAAAGTAAGTGATCTGATAGACAAAAATAAGGTCGATCAATATCTAAAAAGACGAAAATAAGGATCGAATATCTAAAACGACAAAAATAAGGATCGATTCTAAATAGACAAAAATAAGATCGAATATCTAAAAGAAAAAATAAGGATCGATATCTAAACGACAAAAAAATAAGGAGGATCGGATATCTAAATAGACAAAAAAATAGGATCGAATATCTAAAAAGACAAAAATAAGGATCGAAATCTAAATGAGACAAAAAAAAATAAGGATCGATATCTAAATGAGCAAAAAATAAGGATCGAATATCTAAAAAGACAAAAATAAGGATCGAATATCAAAAGACAAAGAAAAATAAGATCGAATATCTAAAAGACGAAAAAATAAGGACTGAATATCAAAAAAAGACACAAAAAAAAAATAAGACTGATCATCACAAATAGACAAAAAATAAGGATCGAATATCTAAAAGACGAAAAATAAGAGATCGAATATCTAAAACGACAAAAAAATAAGGATCGATATCTAAAGACAAAAAAATAAGAGATCGAATTCATCTAAAAAAGAGAAAAATAAGACTGAAATATCTAAAAACGGAAAAAAATAAGGACTCGGATATTCAAATAGACAAAAAAAATAAGTGATCTGAATATCTAAAAAGACGAAAAATAAGGATCGAAATATCTAAATAGACAAAAAAAATAAGGATCGGATAATTCTAAATAGACAAAAAATAAGGATCGAATATCTAAAAAGACAAAAATACAAGTGATCGAATATCTAAAAAGACTAAAAAGGAGGATCGAATACTCAAAAGGTCTAAATATATCAAAAAATAAGGATGAATATCTAAAAGACGAAAAATAAGGATCGAATATCTAACAGACAAAGGATCGAATATCTAAAAAGACGAAAAATAAGGATCGAATATCTAAAAAGACAAAAAAAATAAGGATCGGATATCTAAATAGACAAAAAATAAGGATCGAATATCTAAAAAGACAAAAAATAAGGATCGAATAACTAAAAAGATCGAATCTCTAGCAGTCAAAGGTACCGGCGGTTCAGGGTGAGGTTAGGTCAAGTGACAGGCACGACGGCCAGGTCGGGACCCCACTTTCCAAATTTCCGCACCACACGGACGGGAGGACATTTGGCCCCGACGGCTTTGGAGTGCGCTAGAGCCTCTTACATGGCGTTTCTTCGGTGGAATCGGGTTTCGAACCTGGGACTCTCCTACTCCGGGGTCGGTGCCTTACCACCAGGCCACCGCGTTCCCGTACTCAGAGGGAAAAATTCTTTTCTTGCATCTGCACTATCCGTTAGTAAAAGTTGGTTAGGTTATATTAACGTCCCGTTTTGAAGCAACACGAGGGCTATTTAGGGACGGACCTCGTAATTTTGAACCGCGGTCAGATGACGAGGACGACACCTGAACTGGCACCCCCCTCTCCAAACTTCCGCTCCACACCAACGGGATGACGTTTGGCCCCCTACGTTTTATGATTTAACGAGCAACAGGCCCAATACACGAAGGATCTTCAGTGGAATCGGGTTTCGAACCTGCGACCCTCCGGTCCCGAGGTCGAGACCTTACCACTAGGCCACCGCGGCCTTTTAGTAAAAGTTGGATAGGCGTGCATGTGACGATATCAGGTTAACGGAAACTACCATTAGGGATGCCAAATCATGGATGTTTTCAGGGTTGGGAAAGCGCCACATCTCGCGAATGGCCGAACACCGAGAAACAACCCCGTTACAGAAAGAAACGATAATTTTATCTGCCCCTAATATTATGGGAAATTATTTTTATGCTGAATTTGAATTTAAGATAACATTCTGATTTACCCGAGATAATACAAACATATAATCTGATGAATACCAGACAGTTATAAATCCTACTACGAGGGTCGTGCAGGAAGCGATACCCGTTCGAGCATGCGCACCACTGTGAAAGTGCCAGGTGCACCGGTCAAGGTCTGCCAGTTTTAGGCCATCAGTTGACTGATTGACTACAGGTGTTGACTGAATTCAACCGCATTCTAACGGTTATTGTTGTTTTGGTAAACAAACTAAACGTCCTTCAAAATCGAGCGTGCCACCAATTGTGAAGTGACGCAAAGGTAAAAAATGCGCTACTAAGCGAAATTTATCGTGAAATCAAAGCAGTGTATGGTGTGGTGTCTTGGCCTAGGTGCGACCGAATGAATGCAAAGCTTAGGTTGACCTAAGTACTTTTATTTTACACAGCTATAATTTAAGGAACAATTCTTGCATAGAAATCTGGACTAAATATTTATATACAGAGTTCGTTCATCACAGTTCTAGGACGTTAAAGTTCAATGGAGTGGTAGTTCGACAATAGATGTAAATCAATATAGGATGGATAGCTTCCTCCTATCAGCGTGATAACCTAAGCACGAGGCTACAAGGAGTGCTCGCAATTCGATGAGCCGAGATTTCGGGATAGTGCCGATTTCTCAGTGATTGTTGTCCAAGTCCGAGGTAATTCGGGACTTTAAATCCGAGCCGATCACACAGCTCTTTCTGCGCTCCGGAGTCTGAAAACCACGTTCGAGACTTCCTGAATCGGACCTTCACCGCCCCCTCGTTCCGCCTTCAACATTCCGCTTTTGTCCTTACCTCAAGGGGTGTAGCTCCCCTTCCTTTCACTCCACTGGACAATCGTACTCCTGGGCGACCAACGACTAAACTTCCATGTTCTCACCCAATTTCGACCGTCGGATGGTTCCTGAGTTTCCTCACCACAGGTGTGACATGAAAGAGCACCGCTAATCTCTTCAAAGCCGACCCAATGCGCTCTCTGACAGATATTGATTCCTGTGCATTGTGGTCGCTTTCCGCGTGAAGCTATTACCCTTGCAAACGTCTCCTTAATGACCACCAGGCGCATTTGGCCTGCTGTTTGCGGCTGAAGTGAAAGGTACTGGACTCTTTTTCTCGTGGGAACTGTGCTCGCGGGAAGGGAAAACTTCACAATGGTGATGTGATGAATGAATCATCTGTGAGCAGAAATTTTAATGAGGGAAGAAGGAAAGTTCCATGGTGAGGAGCGAAGTGGCCATCCAGTGACATTACGAATGAACTTACGGAGATGAGGGGGAATTCTTGACCCTCTCAAAGCCCAGACTTAGCACCTAGTGATTTACATTTGTTCGCAAAACTGAAACAGTCCCTGGGTAAGAAACATTTTGCAAACGATGAGGAACTTGAAGACGTTGTTACTGCTTATCTCAATGGAGGACTATGACATTGGTAATGAAAATCTCGTCACAAAATACCGCAAAAGTTTCAGTTTGCAAGGGAACTAACTATGCATATAAGGTATGAAATTGTAAATTAAAAAGTAAGGTTGAAAAGTTTGAATGCGTCGGTGTTTTATTTAAAAACGGGTATTACTTTCCGAACGATTCTCGTATTTTTTTTATTGTAAGATAGGTGAGTTCCTCCAATAAGATGGCAATACATTTCAAAATTCCGTTTCTGAAATGCAACGCTGAAAAAACGTGCCACCAAAATATTTTTCGTGTTTTTTAACAGAATAATTCTTTCCTTTCTAGCAAATACCTCAAAGAATATAACAGTGTTTAATAAAAATAATTAAATAGAAATATAGATTCTTCAATTTAATTATTTTTTTATTTATACATACTGATTAAGTAAGTTCAGGATGAATTCCAATGTACAAAAAAATACTGAAAAGAATCTTCATACAGTTTAATTATTTAAGGTCTTCCTCAAAATTGCGTTTGACAATGAACTCGTGAAGACTTTCAAATCAACATGTAATACAATTGTCCGAATAGAGCGATCCTAGTATAACTTCTTCGTTTCATGTAGCAGTGGAGTGTTTTAAAAACGGGTCATCCTTAGAAATTGAAAAAACCTACCGGTTTTAACCGAAAACCGATTTTTTTGTTTCGGTAAAACGTTTTTTTTTTGTTTCGGTTAACCTGTTTTTTTGTTTCGGTTAACCGGTTTTTTTTTTGTTTCGGTTAACCGGTTTTATTGTTTTGGTTAACCGATTTTTTTTATTTCGGTTAACCGTTTTTTTCTGGTTAACCGTTTTTTTGTTTCGGTTAATTGGGTTCTTTTGTTTTGGTTAACCGATTTTATTGTTTCGGTTAACCGTTTTTTGTTTCGTTAACCGTTTTTTTTGTTTCGGTTAACCGGTTTTTTGTTTCGGTTAAACGGGTTTTTTTGTTTCGGTTAACCGGCTTTTTCGGTTATTTTTTTGTTCCGGCTTTAACCGATTGTTTTTTTAAATCCAATAACCGGGTAAAAAACCGGATCGGAAAATAAGCGTTCGATTAGACTTAAATTCACCAATTCATGAAGTTCTGAATTTCACCATCGTAGGCCAATCAACGACAACGGCGTCTGTTGGTTGGCGGATCACTGAAAGAGTCTTTATGAACAGATAAATATTGGCCAATGGATTGATTTCCTGTTAAAACAATATTAATAAAAAATTTTCTCTACAAACGACCTTTGTTTCTTATACGGAAAACCGGTTAATTCAAAAACCGGTTATTTTCAGCGGTTATAACCGCCAGGTTAAACCGGAAGGGAAAAAACCTGAATAACCGAAAACCGGTTATTTTCACAATAGCCGCCATCACTAGTCATCCCACTCTCTAATGCAGAGGTGTTTCTTCCACAGGTTGCTGCGTGAACCACGGCGTCCCTGCGTCCTGTCAGGAGTTCTGCAGCCTGCAGTCCGTGATCATGGGGGGCCACCCCAACCCCTGGCAGTGCATGGACCACCTGCCCGTGATAACCAAGTGCCTCACAGGTCTGGCTTCCTTCCCTTTCTCCTTCTCCGATGCTTTGTATATCGTTAAGTGCCTGCCCGCACTCTCCTGAATATGTTGACTTTAGCGCCTCCTCAAAAAGCTACACGCGAACCGTTTTGCGACGGACCTCCACATTGTGAATCGTGGGTCAAACGACTCCTGAACCGGTACCTTTTTATTGAACTTCCACCTTACACAGGAGGGAGGACGTTTCACTCACGACGTCAGATTTCACCTGCACCAGGTTCACATGACCGGTGGATCTTCGGTGGAATCGGGTCTCGAAATGGCGATCCTGCAATCCCAAAGCCTAGTCCCGAGCCATAGTCCACTGCGACCACTTTCGAATATACGAGGCGTGTCCGGAAAGTAAGTACCGTTTCGTTCTACCGCCACCGCAGCGCTAGTGTCGCAGTTCCGCGCATGTGCACGCGTGTCTCTGGTTCATTTCCTGTCCACTGACGCCATTGCAGCCGGATTGTGTTGTGTTTACACGTGTTAGTGAGCGTTCAAATTGTTTAAGACGATTGCCGATCCCGCCGACTGTGAAGTGCGTTCTGTAATACGGTTTTTGAACGCAAAGAAAGTCAAGCCAGCTGAAATTCATCGCCAACTTGTAGAGATTTATGGTGAAAATGTAATGACTGATGGAATTGTTAGAAAGTGGGTTCGACAATTTAATGATGGACGCGCCAATGTTCATGACAAAGCACGGAGTGGGCGACCTTCTGTTGTCAATGATGGTTTGGTTGCAAAAGTGAATGACAGACGGTTCACAACAAGAATGCTTTTCGATGAGTTTCCACGAACTTCAAAAACTGTGTTGCATGAGATTGTCACAAATCGCTTAAATTATCGCAAATTGTGTTCCCGTTGGGTTCCGAAAATGCTTACGGATGTCCACAAAACGAAGTGACTCGGCAGTGCTCTGAAATTTCGTACCCGATGCAGTGAAGAGGGCAATGAATTCCTACAGAAAATTGTGACCGGTGATGAAACTTGGGTTTGTTCTTGAACTTGAAGCGTGATTTTAGAGGTAGGCGCTTTGACATCGATGACACGCAAAAAAACGGTGTTCAGCAGTGGCTATCTTCACTGGCGGCATCTTTCTTTGAAGAGGGTAGAGACAAGTTGGTTTCTCGCTATGACAAATGTCTGAACAATTGTAGTAACTATGTAGAAAAATAGTTTACGAAATGATCTTTCATGTAAAAATAAATTTTGTTTTGAAAAAACATTTTTTATGCGAGTTTTTCCAAAACGGTACTTACTTTCCGGACATGCCTCGTACATGCATATGAGTTTCTCTCATTAGAGACGGTCTTTTGATCAGACTCGGGCTTCTTGCGAGATCCTAAACTAAGTGGTGGCGTGTAGTCGTGGAGTGTCGACCATTTCCCTTATTTTCCAATAGGACTTAAAGTAAAAGCTTTTCGAATTAACTTTGATAAGATAATTCATAAAATTGCCTGAAACAATAGTACTGAATGAGTTTTTTCTTACATTACCCTTTACGTAATGTTTCATTGGCCGGTGCTGTTTCCTCTGCGTAAATTTGCTTTTCTTAAATTACACTAATTTGCTTCAAATAAAATAAAGGAATTATAAATAAATACCTGTTTTTAATTCTTTGTCTGTGAGTCGAATATTAGTTACAGAGTAGCAACACCCCTTTAAGAATTGAGCATCTAAAAAGATTAAGAATAAGGATGAATATCCAACAAGATAAAAATCAATACAAGGTATGAATGGCCTCTGATGAAGTCATCCACCGGATTCTTACTTCTTATCGTTTTCTGCTGTTATTTTTGTATTTTTAACTCTTCCACATATAAAATTCCCTTTATTAGTACTGTCGGACCTCTACTTAACGAAGTCGCTAAATCCCGAAAAAAAGTTCGTTATATGGAAAATTCGTTAAATAGAGATTCACCTTTTAAAATACTTTAAACTACACAAAACAGATTTTAAATTCATGAACACTAAATATTATTAGAAAAGTAATTAATCACACCTTTATTTTGTAAATTAATATCTATTTGTTTTATATATTTTAACCATCAAAAAGAAATCTGCAAGGAAAACAAAACTTTGTCCGGGAATACACTGTATTTTCAATTAAAAAAATAATTTTATATTAAAATTAACAAATTTTAGCATTTCATCATACGAAAGCTTGTTGATTTCTGCGTCATGATAATTTCCGACATCTTCGTCTTCATCGCAATTCATTGCTGTATTGTTTTTATTTTTCACACTCTCCACTTCAAAACTGCCCCGTCCATATCTTCATAGACATATGCTTTTAAACGTTTTTAACAAGAATTCGATGAATCATAATTTTGTATCTTGTCACGATTTTTCTATTATGGTTGATAAGCTGTTTGGAGGAATACCAAATTTTAAAGCAATATCCTTTTTTGTCACGAAGAATTAAAATTTTTTCCTTTGATGCTCAAGCACTTTCGCTTTGACATTTTCCAGCTTCAAGGTCATTGATCACCATAAAATGTGTTAAAACAAAGAATAAGTTTGAAATGTTTAGAAATATTTTGAGAAATAGGGAGAAAAAAAATACTGAACCAAAAGAAAAAGTTCGTTAAATAGAGAATGCACTTCGCTATTTGGAGGTTACTTAACGAAGAAATTCGCAAAATGTTCTTGGTTCCAAGGAAAAGTTCGCAAAATAGAGAAATTCGAAAAATACAGGATCGTTAAATAGAGGTCCGACTGTATTTTTATTTAGTTTTTCACTCATTTAACACATTCGCTGCCACCATTCACGCCTGAGATTCGAACCATCTATGCAATTAGACGACCCCTTATCCTCCATCTCTTAACTACAGTCGAGAAGGGGTCGTATCATTAGATAGCAGCCTGATATTCGAACCATCTATGCAATTAGAGGACCCCTTATCCTCCATGTCTTAACTACACTCGAGAAGGGGTCGTATCATTAGATAGTAGCCTGATATTCCAACCATCTATGCAATTAGACGACCCCTT
>BGPR01006553.1:34818-47397 GCA_013235015.1 Araneus ventricosus
GACTGCAGTAGAGAAGGGGTCCTCTCATCAGACGACCCCCTTCTCTGACATCTCTTAACCACAGTAGAGAAGGGGTCCTCTGATTAGATAGTTGGTTCGGGACACTCCAGCGCGTCGGCGGCAGTGAATGTGTTAAAAAGTTCGTTGCTTTTCTTACCAATATAAACCCCAGTTTCTAATCGACGAAATGACGGGGGTTCAATACTACTAGCGCCATCTCTTGGATTTTCTAAAAACTTATTGAACGATCTTCGTATGTTGTATGTTGCTGGAAGGATGAAAATCTAGGCCGAGTGCGTAGATGGGTCATTTAGGTCAAAAGGGAGACAAAATGACGGGGGCTCGCTCGAAATTTGCATTTGGGATGTTCACCAAGACAAGACTAGTTTTTATCGACTGATATAAGAGGGCGGTCCGATAATAAAGATACAGGGCGAAACTACACTGACAGTTATAATTCTGAAAAATATTTAATACTTTTCGCAAAAACTACATACTTTTGTTTATTTCTCGAGACATAATGTCCGTAAAGGTTGAGACGTTTATCGCAGCGTGACACTCGTTGGAACACCCCGTCATGGTACACCTGTTTGTTAAGTTGCTTGAAGTATTCCAGAACGGTTTTCTTTGCAAATCCTTCTGATCCTCAAAGCATTTTCCCTCAAAAAATTCCTTAAAAATTCCTAATAAATGAAAATCCGAGGGTGCTAAATCTGGACTATAGGGTGGATGCGCCATCGTGCAAAAGACTAACTCCTTCACGTACTCCCTTTCTTTTGAATGCCTTCATGCAATTTTTGAAGAGTTTTGGTGGGAAAAGGATTTGCGGATAAGAAAAACCCGTTCTGGAATACTTCAAGCAACTTGAATCTAGTCAAACTTCTATAGTAGACATTTTCAGCCACGACACAATTTCATTTTAATTTAGTTTTCACGAATTAGTTAATAATAGTTTGTGTTTTAACCTTCATGCATACTGATGACTGATTTAGGTTTATAGTTACAATGAATTGTGAACCATTTCTCATGAACTCAGAGAACGTTTTTTTTTTTCAAAAAGACGGCCGGCGAAAGATCGGCCCTCACAACCTCGATTCCGTCTTCTACCATGAGTCAACAACAGGTGTTTTCGGTTTACAACCTGATCCATCGATCTATATGCAGTATTTAACCTGTTAACTGCGGAATAAACTGTCGTTCAACTCGTTTCGCAAAGGAGGCTTTTTTCTTCGCAGTGAGACGGAATATCATCACACCTCAAGCAATGAAAGAAAATCGTTTTCAACATATTGATTATATTTATTTTAATGAAATATTTTATGATATGTAATATACTAGCAGTACGAGCACGGCGTTGCCCGTGGAATCAGGACTTCAATAAAATGGGAAATAACTCCACTTTGGATTTCATGGCAAATCCATTTTTGAACTAAAACGATCAAAGCACGGGATATAGACAATTCGGAAGCGAAAAAGGAACCGAAGTAATTCATTTCATGCAGTTTTCAGCTTTTAAGGCTGGCAGTTTGCTTTTGCCTTAACTTTTCCACAACATGTTTCGTTTTAAAAATCACTAAATTTATTTCAAAAATGCGTATTAGACATGTAGCTGATCATAAATATGTAAAGGAAAAAAACCATTTTTTCATTTTCAAGAAATGTGTGGTTTCACAGCGAAACCAATGAACGGTAACGGGCTATTTTGCCTCCGAATAAGTTATCAAAGAAATGAAATTTAAATTATGTATTTAATTTATAAGTATACCTGAGTATTCAGGATATTCAACCTTCATAAAACTCGATATTACTTTCGAAGATTGAATTTTAAAAAATATCAATTTGTACAAGAAACTTCATCATTTTGTTTCTCTTAAAGATCGAAAGCAATTGAGCTCTTGCAGTGCCGATATCTTTGTGAATACTAACGATATTGAACTGGAATTTTTATATAAGTTGCCCTAAATATCTGGTTCTGAAGTTATAAAAGAAAAATGACGCTATGTGTCTCCCATGCGCAGTAAAAGGAGGCTTAATGTGTGGTTTCACTTCGAAACCAATGAAAGCAAAATGATTAACAGAACGCGCCTATTATGATTTTGGTTTCAGTAATTATAGTCTTTTCCAATTCGCTTTATTCAGTCTCGGTACATCGAATTTCATTATTCCGAGCACCCTCCTACCCCGAAAAATAAGAAGTAGCGAGGCTCTCATTTTGTGAATCTTTTCTTTGCGATACGCGATACCCCACACCCCGGAGTGTCAGTAGCAAAAGCCTACAATTGCATATTGTTGTGATTAAAGCAAGAAGACTGGGCGTCTTAACTACAACTGATTTTATTGCATTAGTTCTAGAACAAACAGGAAAAAATAGACATCATTGCAACCAAACATATATAGTAAAGTCATACGACTTCTTCTTCTCTCTACTCACTATACAAACACCACACCTTTTAACACTTTTAGAGCCACGTGACACCACGTATCTCCAGCAGTATCAATGTACATAAAGATGAGATATTGTTTCGTTAAAGTATCCGACTAAGTTGAAAAAGCGATTTTCGAAGTATCAATTGACATAAAGATGAGTTCTTGTTTCGTTGAAATATCCGACTAAGTTGAAAAAGCGATTTTCGAAGAAAAATTCAATTTTTTTTATTATCTAAAAATAAAGCCACTACTTTTAAAATTCTAAACCAGACTTAGTTTTAATTCTTATTCATTGAATATTTTATTTATTGATATTTTTATTTGAACTAA
The DNA here is from genome assembly GCA_013235015.1 of Araneus ventricosus. Classification (NCBI taxonomy): domain Eukaryota; kingdom Metazoa; phylum Arthropoda; class Arachnida; order Araneae; family Araneidae; genus Araneus; species Araneus ventricosus. The sequence continues at coordinate 37,576 of BGPR01006553.1, forward strand.
TGTGTTATTATATTCTTTAAATGCGTTTTCTGAAAAATGAAAATTTCAATAAAATTGATCCACGAAGAACTTGATATCTCCAAAACAATTCATTAAAATTCATTGAAATTTGGCACACATGTGTCAAAACCCTTTGGGGGTGTAATAGACCGCAGATTTTATGATAGCTTCATTTAGTCATGTTTTACAGTCACTTTCAGTTAGAAACATAGGATAATTTTGGCGAAAAATCAATGACACCAACTTGGAATGTTCATAAAATATTTATTTCTTAAAATAAATTTTATCTTGCTGTCTATTACATTCCAGATAGTTTGAGAAGCACGCGTGCGAAATTAAAATTAAATATGTCCAATATTTTTTTCAATTATGCTGTTTTTCTTAACATTGAAATTTTTGTTAAAATTATAGAAAAAAAATTATTATTTTCAAAAAATACTGATGATATATGAATTTTTATTTTTTAATTGTGACTATTTCAGCCTATTTTTGTTATTTAACTCTGTAAATCTTTTCTGCGCATGCTTTTTAAAACTTTTTCCTCCGAACCTAGTCGGGTACCTTCAAGTCGCACTGGAGCTGCGAATGCACAAGATGATTCAAACTGATCTATTTGATCGATTTCCAACGCAAATGTTAAGGTCAATGTGGATAATTGATTATCATGCATACTTATCGGATCTTCAGCCGGTAATTATATATAATAACCGGTGATTATGGATAATAACAGCTGTTAGTTATGCGTAATAATCGATTATCAACATTGACCGTAACACATATAATAGAAGCTGATCATTATTTTCCGCCACATTGATCATTATTTTGCGCCACATTGACTGTAACACTTATACTAGCAGCTGATCATTATTTTCCGCCACATTGATCGTAACACATATAATAGCAGCTGCTTATTATTTTCCCTCTTACCCGCAGGTTATCCGACGTGCTGATGTGCGCCCCCTTCGTCAACATCACCTTCGAGTGCATGGCCGGTGGCGCCGACCACAGCCAGTGCTGTCGGCGGAGGGGTCTGCCGGACATCTGTCTGGACTTCTGCAGGGGGAACGTGACGCAGCTGGACTACCGCCACTTCATCTGCCTGGACCACATCGACATCTACGGCAACTGCCTGCTCGAGTACTACAAGGTGCTGCCGGGGGCGCCGGAGCAGTTTCTGGTGTCCATGGTCCACTCGAGGTGGGCGGTGCTCAAGTGGAGTCCACCCAGGTAAGGACACGCGCTCCAATAATAGACTTCTAATGGCAGGGCCAGATTTCTGATAGGCCAAGGACACGCACTCCAATAATAGACTCTTCTAATGGCAGGACTAATAGACTCTTCTGATGGCAGGACTAATACACTATTCTAATGGCAGGTCTAATACACTCTTCTAATGGCATGACTAATGCACTATTCTAATGGCAGGACTAATACACTCTTTTAATAGCAGGGCCAGATTTCCGATAGGCCCAACCTAAGCCATGGCCTAGGCTACAGCTTTCAGGGGGCTCATATGCAGAAGAAATAACAACCAAACATTTACATAATTTTCAGTATTATTTTGGGAAGACCATATAAAATAATGTTTTCTAAATTCTCATTCGTTACATGAAACATATTGAAAGATGCAAGAAAAAATAACAAATTGTATTTCAATTATGTAATAAAATGGAAAAATTAGGTGTCCCAAAAATTTATAAAATATATGAAATTTAAGCAAAAGGTGCTCAATACAATCTTCTTAATAGTTTAAGGTCTTTCCATTTTCTGTATGACATCGTATACACGTTTTTCCATCGACATAATTAAGGTTTGTAATATCTCTGGTTCCATGTTGTACCATGCACTTTCAATGGCTGTCTTCAAGGCATTCAGTGAATAAAATTGCCCGCCATTCTCATATACCTTCCAAGACATAATGCCCCACACATAATCAGTTGGGTTTAGATCAGGGCTCATCGGTGGCCACTCAAGAACATTAACATCTTTCGAGTTTAAATAATTTTTCGCAGCATTGGAGGTATGGATGGGAACTTTATCATGCTGATATTCCCAATTTCGTCCCCCTATGTTTTCTGCAAATGGCATAAAATGATTTTCTAGAGTTTCTATGCATTTAGGAGAATTCTGTCGGCCATCTAAAAAGGCCAAACCCACTTGACCGTTGAAACAGAAAGCCACCCACACCATCACAGATCCACCACCACAATGTCTACTGAAAAAGTTCCTTGGCTCTCTTCGTAAATCATACCAATATTTTATATTCCCGTCAGGTTCATCGAGGTTCCATTTTTTCTCATCACTGAAAAGGACAGCCATCCATTTATCACCATATGACATATGATTACGAGCCCATTGTAATCTGTTACTAATGTGAAGCTTTGAGAGTGGTAATCTACGAGCCATTTTTGCGGGGATCATATAACCAGATTCTATAATTCGTCTATGAACAGTGTTCTTGGAGATTTGAAACCGGGAAGCCCTAGTAATTTCGCGAATCGACATTTTCTGACTGGAAGCCATTCTTTGTATCCGTCTATCACTGCGAATATCCGTCACACATGGTCTTCCCGAACGAGGTTTTGGCTCATATGGCGTCTTACGAGTTAATACACGATAAATCATGCTTTTAGAACGATTTAAAAGTTTCAATATTTCCTTAATAGTCTTACAGAGCAATTTCAAATGCAAAATTTTACTCACATCTTCATTAGAGAGCTGCTACGCTTTAGGCATCTTGAAACGCAGAACAAACGACCGCTTTCCTTTTCTTACAACGTATTTATTAGGCTCCGAATCGACGTCATGATCACCGATACCATATTTGCATAAAATTGCATTTGTCTATAAACTTTTGGGAAAGGTTTTTTCTGTTTATTCTACGATTTAAAAATTGACATTAAATATACTGCGTAGAACTGCTGCTTTTCCTATATAATAGACATAACATATCTGTACAGTAAGTTAATCGAAATACATCATATACAACAAAAAATACAGGCAAAATACAAGATTCTATAAAGTTTCGGGACAGAGTGTTCATGTTGTATGTTGCCGGGAGGATGAAAATCTCGGTCGAGTGCGTAGATGGGTCATTTAGGTAAAAAGGAACACGAAATGACGGGGCTCGAAATTTGCATTTCCCTACAACACCTTTGGGATGTTCACCAAAACAAGAATTGTTTTTATCGACCGATATCCGAGGGGGGTTCGACAATAAAGGTACAGGGCGAAATTACATTGACAATTATAATTCTGGACAATATTTAATACACTTCACAAAAACTACATACTTTTGTTCACTTCTCGACATAATCTCCGTAAAGCTTGAGACATTTATCCCAGCATGACACTCGTTTGAACATCCCGTCATGGCACTGCTGTCTGTCAAGTTGCTTGAAGTGTTTCAGGAAGGTTTTTTTTAATCCTCCTGATCCACAAATCCTTTCCCCACCAAAACTCTTCAAAAATTGTATGCAGTCATTAAAAAGAAAAGGATTACGTGAAGAAGTTAGTCTTTTGCACGATGGCGCATCCTGCAACATCGACCCTATAGTCCAGATTTAGCCACCTCGGAGTCTATTATGCGAATGTTTAGTTACCTAGGGTCAAAAAATCTTTTCGAAATTGCGAGACTTTCTCCCTGATGAAGTTGAGGGTGAGTTTATTACTTTGAAAATTAAAGGTGAACCAACCGAAGAATTTTATACCCTGCCATCCACAGCAGCATTTAAGGTTAACTTGAAGACTCAATAGGAAGCCAAAGAAACCCTCACCTCTCTGCTTCTTCTGTAATGTTTCTGGACATTGGCCCCAGGAGTGCAAATCTGTAACTGACATAGATATTCGTGTCTAGAAGCTCAAGACTGCTGGCCGTTGCTTCTTGTGTATCAACAAAGGACATAATGTGAGAAGTTGTGCTAGAAAGTACAAGGCCTTCTGTCAAGTGCAAAAGAAAGCACCACGTTTCAATTTGTAAAAATTCCAATCCTGACCTACATATTCATGTGACAACTGCAAATCAATTAAACGTTTTGATATGTTATGAGAGTTACGAGATCATCTCGAATTATCAAAACTGCAGGGGTCGGGAGTCTATTAGATGAATGCTTAGTTAGCTAGGGTTAAAACAAATTTTTGAAATGCTTTCTGAAAGTCCCTTTTTTTCCTTTCAGCGTCCTTCCGGAGAGCGTGCTGGGTTACGTCCTGTATTGGAAGGAAGTGGCGATGGATGAAATCATCGAGTACAAGGTTGTCAATGACGTGAAATCGCCGCACTTGCTGGACAATTTACAACCACAAACCAGGTATGTTTTTCGCAGTGTTCACTACGACCGAATCCCCTATCTCCCCATCAAACTCGGAATCATTCTATATGGACGAGCTTTCTGTTTTGTTTACGAGACACGTTCCGAAATTAAGTTTCGCCATGCTTTTTGTCCAAGGAAGCTTCATTATAAACAGAAGCATTCAATGACATAACAAAGTACCGACTTTTGGCTATTTCTCCGCATATTCGCCACCGACACTGATACATTTGTCTTAGCGTGAAATCAATTTCAAGAAACCATCCTGGTAGAAATCGGTGCCCAGCGATTGATGGAAGTTTTTCACAGCCTTAAAACCTGTTTCGTAAGCATCTTCGGAAGTGACGTCCCGATAGTGCTGACTTCAATGCAGGATAAAAGTGAAAGTCTGAAGGGGCAAGATCGGGGCTGTAGGCCGGGTTATCCAATCTCTCCCATCCCAGGCGACGAATGAGTTCTTTTGTGTCACTTGCTGTGCGGGTTCTTGCATTGTCGTCCAAGAACAAAACCCCTCAACTCAAGAGCATGCTTTTTCACAAGGAAGCTTTATTACAAACAGAAACATAGAATGGCATAACAAAATAAATGCTTTTGGTTATTTTTCCACACATTCACCACCGACACTGATACATCTGTCGTACCGTGAGATCAATTTCAGGGAACTATCCTAGTAAAAATCGGTTACAGCCCCATGCATTGAAGTCAGCACTATAGGGACCTCACTTCCGAAGCAATGAAGAGGTGCGGCGGCTGTGAAGAACTTCCTTCCCTCGCTGGGAACCGATTTCCATCAGGATGGTTTCTCGAAATCGATTTCACGCTACGACAAATGTATCAGTGTCGGTGGTGAATGTGTGGAAAAATAGCCAAAAGCTTTTATTTTGTTATGCCATCCTATACTTCTGTTTGTAATAAAGCTTCCTTGCGGAAAAGCACGACGAAACTTAATTTCGGAACGTACCTCGTATAATGGATTCCCAGACAGTTTTCCGGTAACCCTTCGATTGAAGCAATCGCCAAATCCATTTGGATACTGTATCAAGCGCCAAGCTCGAACCAGTTCTTTTTTCTCACACAAAACGTTGAATTCTGAGTTCTTTGAGTTCGTTTAATTCTTTTTCTAAAACGGCTGAAAAAACGGCTTTCAAAAAGGCTAAATTCCAAATTACCTAAACCTTTTCGTTAAAAATTTAACAACCAGTGATTATCTAAATCATTTGGCTAAAACTTTAATTGCCAAATAAGCCTTAGAATGTCGCCAAACAGAGCGATCACTAACAACTATGTCATCCTTTCCATAAAAATGAGGCTCTTATTTTAAGTAAACACTGAGAGCTTCAGCTTCAGGAACATTCAATTTAATATAATAATATTAACCCTTTGTAAGGCCGTTTAAATTTACTTCCCACCAAATTAATCAATTTTTAAATGCATTTTTTGAGGATGGCGTAAGTTCTCGCCAAATTTGGCGATGAAACATAAACCTGGATATTCCAATTTCTTATCCCAAACCATAACGAAGTGTCTGGACTTAATAATTAATTATTAATTAGCAAAATCAATGAACAAAAATTTAATGTCATCCAATAAGCTAAATGAATTCTTTTTCTTAAATTAATCTCAATACCTAAGTTATTTTATTATACCACTACTAGAAAAAAATGGCCTTATGAAAGGTTAAGTCATAACGTAAAAAAGCTATACTTTAAACATTAATTAACATCTTCAAATAGAACGTTGAGATTTTGAAGATTCGCACTGGCGGAGCATTACACCGGAAATCGGTCAAAATAACGGAAGTTCTACATTACCCCATATAAACAAAACAGAAAACTCGCCCATATAGAACTTAAAGTGTGTAAGGTTGTTCCCGCATCCAAACGGCTTTGATAAAACTTGATACACTGACTGACTGAAAATGCCTTTGATTTAAATAGGGGCGTCTCAACAAATCGGAGAGCCCTGGGCTAGAGTTATTTGGCACCAACAAATCAAAACGCTCTGGGCTAGAGTTATTTGACGCTCCATCAGAACCGTAACAAGGAATTTGAGCACGTACGCTTCGAAGAAATTTCCTGTCGAATGAAATAATTGAATTCCTGTCGAATTCTCTGATTAACGCCTTTCAATTTGTCAAATTGGAGTCGTTCCGCATTTAAAATTACAATTAAATGAAATTTTTGGTTCAAAATCAAAATTAAAATAAAATCAGTGTATTAAATGAGTCGACGCCATTCGAACAATGGATACATTTAGCCAATTGGACAAGATGGGTCTGGTTAGGACGGGTTATGCGCATGTTTTAACCCATTATTTACCATTGTATACCCTTTTATTCTTACCTAAACAGTTCATTTTTTAGCTTTCATTGTTACATCCAAATGTGCATATAACTGCTGTAAAAGTATAGACTTTTGGAATGAGCATTTCGTCGCTTAACAAACATCACCGCCTGTCCCAATTTTTTGAAATTTCGAAGAGGAAGATTCAAATGAATATTTCGCAACCTATAACGAATATTTCTACATTGTTTTTCACGTCTGGATGGAACATGCGGTCTCGTGTTCATAGCAGATCTGAAAAAATTCAGAAATATTCGTTATAGATTGCGAAATATTCATTTGAATTTTCCTCTTCGAAATTTCAAAAAATTGGGATAGGTGGCGTTGCTCGTTAAGAGACGATTTGAAACCGGATCACTGAGTTGCAATTTCGCAGGTACGAGGTGTACGTGGCTGCGAGGAACGCGTTCGGCCTGAGCAGGGGCTCCGTGCGCGTCCTCTTCAAGACCACCCCCGAGACCAACCACACCGAGAAGGCGGAGGAGAAGTACGCAGCGTACAACGAGACTGCCTGCTGCGTCGCCGCCGGACTCAAGACCTCCTGCCTCGACCTCTGCACCTACAACGTAAGGATTCTCCCGTTCTTACATGTCGCCTTGTTCTAGAAAACATGTTGAGCCTGTGTGTGTTGTTTTTGTATTTGTATACATATGACTGTTTACGCAAGCATTGAAAGTGGCGTGACTATCTGAGTTGCTACCTGAGTGGCGTGACTATCTGAGCTGATACCTGCCTGCATAAACAGTCACGTCACATTGTGCGTAAACAGTCACACCATTGCCTGCATAAACAGTCATACGACTCTGCGTAAATAGCCACGCCACAGTGTGCGTAAACAGTCACGCCACAATGCGCGTAAACAGTCACACCATTGCCTGCATAAATAGTCACGCCACTCTGCATAAATAGCCACGCCACTCTGCGTAAATAGCCACGCCACAGTGTGCGTAAACAGTCACATTGTGCGTAAACAGTCACACCACAATACGCGTAAACATTCATGCCACTGTCTGCGTAAACAGTCACGCCACTGTCTGCGTAAACATTCATGCCACTGTCTACGTAAACAGTCACGCCACTGTCTGCGTAAACATTCATGCCACTGTCTACGTAAACAGTCACGCCACTGTCTGCGTAAACAGTCACGTCACAGTGTGCGTAAACAGTCACGCCACAGTGTACTTTTTTGTTTTAGACCCACACCGACCAGCCTACCCGAACGGGTGTAAGTCCTAAAACGGTCGGCGGGGAAACAACAATTTAAATCTATTTTACAAGCTAGGACCTGAACAGGGGCAGTGAATTAAAACAGATTGATTTATAAAACACAGTTGTTCACCCACACAAGTGTCACGCCACAGTGTGCGTAAACAGTTTCGCTACAGTGTGCGTAAACAGTCACGCCACAGTGTGCGTAAACAGTCACGTCACAGTGCGCGTAAACAATCACGCCATTACCTGCGTAAACAGTTTTTATTCAAGTCTCCACAAGAAAGTTAGTAATTAATTTTAGAATGATAAATTTAAAATTAATGCGTATTAACAGTATTAATTAGATATTATTTACCTATGCCTATCAGGCACATCGCGCCCGATCTCACCGTAGCGAATATTGGGGGTGAATACGGGGGGGGGGGTTCAATTTAATAAAGAACACGAGTGCAGCCTACAAAGAGAGTTTTGATTTCGTTTCAGACTGAAAACATTTCAGAATTACCTACTGTAATTAGACACCCCCCCTTTAGGGGCCGTCCACAAATGATGTCACGCTTGGAGGGGGTTCGTGAAATTGTGACAGCTTGTGACAAGGGGGGGAGGGGGTAACAAGAAGTGTGACATCACACATTTTGGTTAAAATAAAAACTTTTAAAATCAGCAGATTACATTTTGAAGTTATTTTGAGATGACCAGAATTTGAGGGTATTTTTTTAATCGGTGCTAAAACAACTTTCATGGGATTTTTTTTCACTTACATTCTTTTCCTTTCGAAAAAGGCATTCAGGGTAGGTTGTAAGAATATGGTAGCCCCCCCCCCGCCTGCTCATAGATGTCATTTAAAAAAATTAAAGTTTAAAAATAAAATTTAAAATATGATCTATAAAGTACTGCTTTGTTCCTGAACTGCAAGTATATGTTTATGTAATATAGCGTGACATGTAACAAGGGGGGGAGGGGTATCGTGTAAAGTGTGACACTTTGTGACAAAGGGGAGGAGGGGGTCAAAAATATTGAAAAAAGTGTGACATCATTTATGGACAGCCCGATAGCAGTGTCAATTTCAACATTGTATTGTCAATCTTTCATCCAATGAAAATGTATTCCTTACCGTTTTATTACGGGTCTCTTCATAAAATTCATTCTGGGTCCACTTATATTGCGTTCGACGTGTTTACTCGCCATCGCTTGATTTCAATTACACATACCGTGAAGGAACTTTAAAATCAAATTCTGGAGTTAACCGGTTAAAACACTTCCTGCGATCGGAAAATTATTATATTATCACCCAGTTGATGGATGGCCATATTATTGAAATGCGAATCATAGTGCTCATCTTAGAAATGCGAAAGATTTCAGTTATTGGCCAAAAATAATCAAGGTATGAAAATGCGAAATTGTTCCGACAAACTTAAAAGTTTAGGTTAGGCACACCAAACAAGTCATGAATCAAAGGTCGAGACTTTCGAGTGTAACTAAGAACACTACGTTTTTCAATGTTCAAGTGTAATCTGTTGTCTATGCACCACTTAAAAAAAAAGACAATCAAGATCTCTTTGTAAAAGAACAGAATCTAAATCGGAAAGTATTGAACCAAACAATTTCAAGTCGTTAGCAAATAAAAGGCATCCAGAGTACTTAAAAACACAAGTAGAGTCATTAATGAATAAAATAAAAAGCAGGGGTCCAAGATTAGAGCCCTGTGGGACACCGGAAGTACTTGTAAACTCATGGGAAACAGCATTATTAAAATAAACATAGAGTGATCGCTTACATAAGAACGAAAGAAGCCAATCAATCAGATTTACATGAAAACCAATACCTTGTAACTTTTTTAAAAGAATGCCAAAATCGATAGAGTCAAAGGCCTTAGAAAAGAACTAAACGATGTATCTAGGTAACTAAACGATGTATATTTATAACTAATCGATGTGTCTAGGTAACTAAATGATGTATCT
>BGPR01006553.1:56778-70299 GCA_013235015.1 Araneus ventricosus
GAGAGTCGCCTCTCGAGTTTCCGCTTCAAACCAAGTGGTGAGCGAGAGTCGCCTCTCGAGTGCAAACGGTTAATTAATTATTACATTCGAAAATCCATGTGAAATATAGGTCTTTCTTCTCTTCCAGGTCGACAACACGACTGAGAACAACTTCGCCCTGAAGGAGCTGAAGAGCGACGCCTACTACAGCATCTACGTGGTGACGGTGAACGAGTTCGGCTCCTCCCTGCCGTCCCTCGTCCTGCTCGTCCACACGCCGGAGAGGGACGAGATTTACAACGAGACCATTGAGGGTAAGGACGTTTCTATAGTTTATAATTTACCTTCCCTTTGGGGGTTCGGGACTTTGAGGCATGAATCGAGCATCTTTTTGCTGCCCTTCCAGTTTGCGGTGAAGCAAAAGTCGTAGAAAAAATTCCGAGCTTTATGTGAATTTTTCTTCAAACTCTTTTCTTTTCTCACGCACAGTTAAAAAAGTTATAGCTATAAGTTTAACTTACATTTTTTTGCAAAAAAATATCCTGTGGGTGTAAGTGAATAAGCAGTCCAACAAGCAGGATAAAAAATAAAGCTCTTCATTGCACGAATATTCTAGGAAAACAAACGTAGTACAGGTAAAAAATCGGCACTTGTACAAATTTACAGCAGAGATTACCAATAAATCTCAATTACGCTCAATATCTCTCAGCTCACCATCTTTACTTGCTGATCAAAGTCCAACTGACTGCTCTTGGTTTGAGAGCTTGTTTTATACCTTTTCAACAGGAAATGACGTCAATAAATAGGAAGTGACGTAATATGTAGAAGGTTCTTGATATTTCTGGCTACCAGTAGAGATATGACCACAGTTCAGGATTTTTCTAAAATATTGCTTTTGTCGCCAAAGTCGCCAACTCCGTCGCCAATTTTAGGATATTAGGGAAACAATTTTACAGCTTCGTAACACTCAAAACAACACATCAAAGTCGTAGAAAAAATTCCGAGCCTTAGGTGAATTTTTCTTTATTATCTACTTGCGTACAGTTAAAAAAAATTATAACTATAAGTTTAACCTACATGTAGTTAGAATGGTTACCGCCACGACTCGCATCTGAGATTCGAACCATCTCTCTAATTAGAGAACTCCTTCTCTGCTATCTCTTAAGTACAGTAGAGGAGGGACCATCTGATTAGAGAGTAAGTATGAATCGTTTTTGATCTCCGTGCGAATCGTGTTATGATCTCCGTGCGAATCGTGTTTGATCGCCGTACGAATCGTGTTCGATCGCCGTACGAATCGTGTTCGATCGCCATATGAATCGTATTTGATTCAAATGGGGATGAACGTGCTAAAATAAGGCTTCCCGGCTGTTCCCGCTTAAAATAATCTTGAAATTTTTTGGAAGCCACTTCTTTATTTTCATTTTTCTTCCTCAAAATGCATAAGGATTATCTAATGACATGCAAATCGAGGTTTCTCGTTTCAAGGCGAAACAAAGTAAAATGGATATATACCTGAATTTTATGAATATTTGCCATTTAGACTTGGGAGCACTCTTTGGTGCGAGCATTTATTTACAATCATGTATAGAAAAAGTCTCTCTAGGTCCAGTTAGAAGCCTCTGGCATTGCTTCATAATCTTGGATCAGATTTCAAAGTAATAACAAAGTAACGTGATCTATTATGGGTCTAGACGGGGAAGAATAGAGACCATCTGGAAACTTTTTCTTTCCTTTGAGTACTAATAGGATAATGAAATAAAAAGCCACGCGAAATTTAAAAATTAATTCTCTATTTTCTCGCTATTCATTCTAAATATAACACTGAACGCTCGTCAGTCGTCTGCACATTGAACGTATTTCTTCAATAATTGAAGCTACAACTTTAACTTCAGAGTTTCAAACGAAGGGGACATACGACTCTTAAACCTCGAAAAAATGGGCGGGAGGAGAACTGTCAAATTCGATACATTATATCTCTGAAACAATGCTATTCACAAACTCGCTTTTTTTCTAGAAAAATATCAGTTCTTTCTCTTAAGGAACACACATTTTCAAACCTTTATGTTGGTACGTATTTATTTGAGAGAGTAATGAATATGGGTTTAAATTTTGGAGAAAAAATGAGATAGTCACTTTGCGCGCATGATCACGGATAAAATATTTATCTAAACACAATATTTTGGGTATCTAAGTAATCCAAACAGTCTGTTTAAGAAACTGAACCTCAATTTATTGACATTTAAATTTAATTTCTATTTTATATACCGATTTAAAATAAAATGTTAAAAATAGTTAAAATTTCAACTTTTCTAACCTCCCCAGAAACATCTTTGGAGAAAACATGTACAAAAATTACGGTTCGATTTGTAGAACCTAGCACAATACATATTCAGTAGAAATTTTATGTAAAAATATTCAAGAGTTATTGAGATATCGTGCGCGCAATATAAAAAAAATCATTTTGAGATACACCTCTTTAAAGATTATAATCATTTTCAATGATTACGTTGAACAGCTGATACTTTTTCCTTCATAACCTTCATAATTATGGGAATTTTTTTAACGCGGTTTGTTTTAAATTGTTCAGAAAGGACCGGGGAATCTATACTTATAAAAGGCAATGTTTGTGTGTGTGTGTGTCTGCAATGTCCAGACGAATCTATAGTACTTACAGCCATGAAATTTGGCACACCGGTAGTCGTAATGGTGACTCAATGCACCTCGAAGCCGAAATTTTAAAATTTAATCTAGAAATTTTTTTATTTAATGTTTTGTGTTGTTTTGGGTGATTTTTCGCACTCATTTCTCGATAGCATGATTTCGGATAACTGTACGATAAAAATAGATACACCATCGGAAAGAACACGCGATTTCCGTTCTAATGAAGTTAGATTTGAGCTTCTAACTTAATTTACTGAATTTTGAGAAGTTTTTAAAAAATAGTCAGTTTTGGCATCTAAATGTTAGTTTTGTTTTTAAATTTGTTGCATCCGACTTTCTAATAACACTATTATTTTCAATTTTTTTCAGCTTATAATTAGAACGGTTCTGTCGGATTTAAAACAAGAACGGTTAATATATCTTTTCCCGTTTTTTTTTTAAATTAATTTTTTTCTGGGCCGTTGAGAGCTATTTTTCTCGATCGAGTTCCTTGCGCGGCATTTCTTTGGAACGTTGCTGGCAATTTTGATTGGCGGACGCGCAGGATACGTCATGACCTTCAACTGAATAACTTTGATTATTATTTTCGGCAGTATCTTAACGTATTGATTCATCTCGCATACTTTGCTTGCAGAATAATAATTTTCACGTTGCAATTTTTTAATATTGTTTAACGCGAAAAAAATAAGCGGGAAAATTAAAATAAATGTGTATCTTTTGTTTTGATTTTGTTTTCAAAACTTTTTCGTGTCATTGTGGGCATTTTTTGTTTCATTTTGTTGAAGTCGTGATTCCACGGGCAACGCCGTGCGCGTACTGCTAGTAATATATAATTTTTTCATAAATCGAAAATTTTTGAGGTTGAACAGTCATATGTCCCTTTAAGAATATTCCCCCCCCCCCCCCCGCGATTGCCTAAACCCTAAACGAACCTAGACATTGCTGACTTGACCGATGTGACTTAATGAATGTCTTTTACTTTACAGCATCCCTGGGCCCACCCCACTCCCTGGAAGTGACCCACCAAACGATGGACAGCGTCTCGGTCAGCTGGCGATCTCCATTCCACGTTCCAGCCAATTCCTCCCTCGCCTACCTGGTCTTCTACAAGCCGGTCAACAACAGCGGGGACATCGTCGGAGACTCCTCCCTCAAGGTGGCCACCGTCCTCAACCACCTCACCCTCACCAACCTGACGGTCAACACCCAGTACGCCATCGCCGTGCAGGCCCGAACCGGCCACCAGGAGAGCCCCCTGTCCGAGACGGTGCTGGCGTGGACCGACCCGGCCATACCGGCCTTCGTCAACCCCCCCGTGGTCGTGCCCCCCGAACCCATCGTGGAGGGCGCGAACGTGACCCTGCTCTGCGTGGCCACGGGCATGCCCGTCCCTGGTCTCCCTCTTCCTCAACGGCCAGTCTCAGTGCAGCAGCAGAGCCGTGGCGCTCTGCCCAACGTCCAGCACAACGTGACAGGTGGATCTTCGGACAACGGACTCGGAAGGGAGCGGAGTTCCACCTCTGGAAGTGAGCTGTGAGTATTCCGAAACCGGAAAGATGTAAGAAATGCGAACAAACTTTTATCCAGAGATTTTCAATATGACTGCACGGGTGGCTAGTGGTAAGGTCTGGCTTTGGGGCTGTCCATAAATGATGTCACACTTTTTTTCAATATTTTGACTCCTCCCCGTTTGTCACAAACTGTCACACTTCACCATCCCCCCCTTGTCATCACGCTATATTACATAAACATATACTTGCATTAGAAACAAAGCACCTTATAGATCATGTTTCACATTTTATTTTTAAACTTTAACTATGTGTTTTAATGACATTTGAGCATAACAATAATGATGATTATATGTGACTTATTTTGCATGGAATAAGATTAAGGTTTACAACAAGAAACCTAATTAATATATAGTGATAAAATATTAATATAAAATAGCAAGTGAAAACAGTAGTATTTTGGAATTTGATATTTTGCCTTAAATCTTATCTTTATTTATAATCAACCTGCAGCAACGTTTTTCCTCACTCCAGGTGGGGCGACTTATCTTTTGTTGGACATTTCAAGGGTGTGTTTTCTTCTAATGGTGAAGAATTTCTGCCGCTACCATATTCTCAGACATACCCCAAATGCCTTTTTCGAAAAGAAAGGAAATAAATAAAAAAAATCATGCAGTTGTTTTAGCCGATTTAGCACCCTCAAATCTGTAATTTAAAATAACTTCAAAATTTAACCTCTGATTTCAAATGTTTTATTTAAACCAAAATGTGTAATGTCACTCTCTGTTACCCCTCCCGCCCCTTGTCACAAATCGTCACATTGAGCCCTCCAATCGTGAGTCATTTGTGGATACCTTTGGTAGAAGGTTCCTGTTTGAAAACCAGATTCCTCTCATCCTTAATGAATGCAGTTAAATCATATCGTGAAGTCACATCTCCTCCCGTTGTGGTGTGTAGTGTGAGAGGGGTGGAAGCTCAGGAAGACTAGATTCTGACTTCTAAAGAGGAATTCACCACCAGGCGCTTTGGAAAACAGGGGCCAGAACCTTTCAATGCAAGAATCCGATGAGAAATGGTGTAGACAGGGAAAAGTTGGATTTCCATCCGGCTCGATTTTATTCATCCAAATAGCAAAACTGAAAGATAGATAGGGGACCGAGCTCTCTTACAAATGAAAAGCATAAAATGGGGAGTGTAGGTGGGGAGCAATCAAGAAATCAGGGGGGGAGAGGGCGCAGTAGTCTGGGACCTGCACCTGTGGTGTGGTTTTCCAGTTGGCATGGTCTGACCTTGAATGACCACAAACTTCACGGCCTGAAATGAAACGTCAGCTAAGAAGCCTAAATGGATTGAACAGTTTTATGATGGATGTCCAGCTAAGGCTGGCCATTCACAGGCACACGCCATTCCATTTTCAGACCATCCATCTGGCAGGCGTTCAACGCACTCCATGGAGCGCAAATCATCAAGATCACTCCCGATCTCCATGCGCCTATTCCACTCTCCATTCTCGATCATGAATGTCACCCCAAAGGCTCCTCTCCAGTGTCTTTGCGGTTTGCGCATGCGCGAGAGGACATGGATTCACTGCTCCACTCTTGGTTTCACACTGACAGTTGGTTTTGAATGGAAAAAAGAATTTGCGTGAAGTAGGGACTGTGAATTTACAGCCTGAGAGTTTAGAAGCACTCAGCAAGATTTGAAAAAAAAATCTTGCCGGATAGGAAGGCGAATTCCTCTTCTCTTCTAGATTAACCTCTTACCTTACGACTATTTAACCTCCCTCATTGAGTGAATCACCCATTTGGGATATTTCCTCATTAGATGGGCTCACCTATTTGGGATATTTTAACCCTATTAGATGGCGTCCCATTTGGGATATTTTAACCTCCCTCATTAGATGACGTCACCCATTTGGAATATTTTAACCTCCTCATTAGATGACATCACCTATGGATATTTTAACCTCCTATTAGATGACATCACCCATTTCGATGATATTTTTATTCTCATTAGATGACATCACAAATTTATATTTTAACTCCTCATTAGATGACGTCACCCGTTTGGGATATTTTAACCTCCTCATTAGATGACATCCCCATTTGGGATATTTTAACCCCTCATTAGGGATCACACCCATTTGGGATATTTTAACCTCCTCATTAGATGACATCACCCATTTGGGTATTTTAACCCTCATTAGGATGACATCACCCATTTTGGATATCTTAACCTTCTCAATAGATGACATCACAAATTTGGGATATTTTAACCTCCTCAGATGACGTCACCCATTTGGGATATTTTAAACTTCTCATTGATGACATCACAAATTTAATATTTTTACCTCTCATTAGATGACGTCACCCATTTGGAATTTTAACCTCCCTTATTAATGACAATTCGGATATTTTGAACTCCTCATTAGATGACATCACCCATTTGGGATATTTTAACCTCCTCATTAGATGACATCACCCATTTGGGATATTTTTAACCTCCCTATTGATGACATCACCATTTTGGGTATTTTAACCTCCTCATTAGATGACATCACCCATTTGGGATATCTTAACCTTCCTAGATGACATCACAAATTTGGATATTTTAACCTCCATTAGATGACGTCTCATTTGGGATATTTTAACCTCCTCATTAGACATTACCAAATTTGGGATATTTTAACCTCCCCTATTAGATGATCATTTGGGATATTTTAACCTCCTCATTAGAAGACATCACTCATTTGGTATTTTAACCTCCCTCATTAGATGACATCACCCATTTGGAGTATTTTAACCTCCTCATTAGATGCATCACCCATTTGGGGTATTTTAACCTCCCTCTAGATGACATCACCCATTTGGGATATTTCCTATTCTCATTAGATGACATCACCCAGTTGGGATATTTTATTATTTCTGTATTCAAGATGGTAAAGGGTACTCGAGACATTGGAGCTGACTCAAGGACTTTTTGTGTTTTAAAGTTAATTGCGTTGACTTAATGATTTCGATTTCAATAGACGCACAAAAGAGCCGAACGTGTGACATGCGAACGAGAAGGGCAAACTTAATAAGCTGCCTGTAATCGTTATACAAAAAGCTATTTATCAATGCGGTATCTTGCACGAGCAGTAACACCCGTTCTTGTCTCCTCTTCAACTGCCTTACTACACCAACGAGAGGGCCTTTCACCCCTCAGATGCAGCAAAGCAACCACCCGTATGCATCGATGAATGCTCTATGAAACGCATCAACTTCGCGACTATCCGTCCTGAGCGAATTAATAGCAACAAAAATGCTTATATTGACCTTCTTATCTACTAGCAGGGCTTCCTCTCTTAAAGCAGAGATTCTCTAATCTGTGGTACGCGTACCCTAGGAGGCACAAAGGACCATTTTGGGGTACGCGAAATCAAAGTTGTTAATGGTGGGGAAACAAGAAAACACAAGGGACTCAAAGAGTTAGAGAATTTTGTCCAAGTGAATACTTTGCAGTTTAATAATTATACCGCTTCGATAGTTGATTAGTAAGAAGTAAGAAGAAGTGTGATTTTGTAGCTATCTTTATAAGTTAATTCGAAATTAGCAACACTGTTTTCATTCGCTTTATGTCTAACTAATACTGTTGTAAAATGGAAAAAATTGTAAAATCAAAAATAAGTTCTGCAAATGATATAAATTGAGTCATCTCACTTTTGAGCAACCCAACATTATTGATAAATACTCTTGCACAGACGTGTGGAGTTGTATGACAGTAGTACGCGAAAACAAAAGAATAATCATAAGTACGTGAGAGAACAAAGTTTGGGAACCCTGTTCTAAGCTGATGGCAGCTATCTAAAAACTATAAGTCGTTCGTTGTGATGAGGTAATTATTCGATAATTTAAATAATCTTTCTATCTTCAATAGTAAGGAAGTTATAGGAAAGAAAATTTTAACTCCCCACACCTCTCTCCTCGAGCTGGATGACCCATTTCGAAATCGTCCGAGATTTTTATCTTCTCTATAACATGGCGACCATCGTTCAAATCCAGGCAAAATTGCTCTAGCATCGCGTTCACAAGATATAATGGACCAAGCGCTAAAAGCATTTGAAACTGACTTTCACGAACGATCCACCTTACCGCGAATTCTCTTCCATCCCCAAATCCGTCAACGCGGAAAAATTCATGTTGAGGGTCGAAAGTTTGAAATCCAACTTCTCTTCAAATCCATTTGATTGCTCGTGAGGCTCGGTCGGCAGAGAGAAAATCGCGTTTAAAGGACGGGCAAAGTGGGTGCAGTAGTGGGTCGGACGGCGGAGGGCCTCGTGAAATGACCCGCACTCAAAATGGATGGGATGAACATGGAATGGTACGGAGTGCCCACCGAAAAAAATAATATTGTCGGCGAAAGTCACGGTGGGTGAGAAAACAGTTTTGATTTCCCAACTGCTATCCTTCGGTGACTTTTGATCGAATAACGGATTCATTTATGCTAATCCCAGTCATGAATATTTGTTTCCTCGTCATGCCTCACGGAAATGATGGACAAGCGCATCCCGCCGAAGAGGGCAGTCTGACCACCATCCGCTGTCTGGTCACTGGTCACCTGAACTGAGGGTGCTGTGCAGAGGGACCGGAAAGCTCAGAGAGCCTCTGAAGAAAGGGACCAGACTACGACCTCAACATGAAGCAGTACGGAGAGGTAAGAATAATGCCTGACACACACAATTATATATCAACACAAAAATCATATAAAATGGCTGGCAAGTTGCAAACACGTACTACGCAGGTGGTTCAAAAAAAAGGAACAAGTCCTCTGAAGAAAATAGGTTTGTGACGAACTCAACAAGATAGACCACAGAGATAGAAAGGCACTGGTACGCATCACTTTCCACGTAGTCACCATGGTTGTTGAAGCATAGTGCCGTCGGTAAACCACCCATGATCCGCATAATAGGGTCCAGGTGCGATGAACTTTGGGATAGGTTCTGAAATGGCGACCTGCCAGGTGCTTCTTCACCGGTCCGAAGAGAAGAAAATCACTTGGTGCGAGATCTGGGAAGTAGGTAGGGTTCCAATTCTTTGTGGGTGTTTATGCTCGACAGTTCTGCACACCTGTTTTCGTGAAAGAAAACCGTGTTCCACACCTGTTTCGTCACATTACACCTGCCTGTCAAACTTATTTGGATTTTTTCTATTAAACGCAAAACCTTATTACTCTCGCCTTTCAATCGTGATCATGTATCCGTCAACGCCGCCATCTTCTAACAGAGATTTCGGAGCTCTACTGACAATTAGCTCCATCTATCGGTGATGTTTGAATGCTGTGATATTATTAAATTTAGAAGTGGAATTTAATGCACTGTGAGAGCTCTCGTTACCTTATTTTTTGAACCACCTACGTATGAACAAATTAAGTCTAAGATCGTGCGGATCCCAAAGAAACTATCATTTTTTTATGAAAACATATGTTTATTTCTGAAAAACAAGCGAAAACAGGACGCAGTGCGCTAAAGGAGATTTCTTTATGAGACTTTGATAACAAATCTAGAAGAATCTTTATTCATTCCGGAATAATTTCAAAGTAATCACTAGCGCGAGAATTCCGTTGAAATAGGAAAGAGGTAACTTTTCCTTGTGGTCTTCTTGAACGAAGTCAAAAGCCCTGTTGTCTAGCTAAATAAGAAGAGATGAAAATCACTTGAGTGCGAGATCCGGGAAATAGGAGGGATGTTCCAATGTTCCTGTGGTGTACATGCTGACAGTTCTGCCACCTGTTTGATGACACATCTCCAATGATGGTAAACACGCTGGAGTTGCGCCTTCTGTTGCGGAATCGCATCAATTCGCGATAATTTATCGCTTTAGAAAGGAAATAATCTTATTCATTTTCCTTAACACTTTTGTTGCGGGTAACAGCATCGCAGTCCTGAGCGGCCAACCGTTGAGCGCGGAAGGGGTGATGACTGCTCGAGAATGCTGAGCGTTCTATGCGGGAAACTAAGATCACGATCTTCTTTTTTATTACAGAATTAAAACTTGCATCCATTCTTATCACCTCGAACAAGTGTTAAAATTCTATTTATTAATGGAAACTACTAGTGTACAATTAGTTTCAGGTGCTTAGACATACAACACGTGGCCACAAGTTCTAAAGGTCATTTTCGAGAAAATTGATTGGAAACTTTAGCGGATAGAATATCAGTTCGCAGCATGTTCTCGATCGATTCCTCGAAAAATGACTGAGTTGTGGTGAACTTGTGGACTTGCATGTATGTCCTAAGGCACTGCTAACAAATGTACAAAAATTGAAAAAATCGGTGACCAGTACCTGGTGTTCCCCTGTCAGATAAGCCCATAAAGGTGTTGCGCCATCCCAATAGACCCTGAAAAAAGATGTATTAAGGCTATATCAGTGGCAGCGACAGCGTTTTCCGTGTACGCCAGGGCAATGCCACTCGCCAAAGTTCCTCGTACGACCGGTCGACAAGATGTCGAAATCGTGGACATTTACAAGCTTTAAAATGTATACAATGGTGAAGGAAACAGCCAGCAGCGAAAATTCAACCATCGGATGCGACTTCGACGGTGACGTAGTTCGCCTTCCATGATACCAAAATCCTCTAACCGGTTTGTCTCCCAGTCACGTGACGAGAACCTTTGGGCGAGGTAATAATCGAGACTATACGGAAAGCGACGACAGAATATTGGCCGTCTGATAAAGCCTTTAAGTGAATAATGGAGATGAGAAAGCAGAATCTGTCTTTCCGGTGGGATATAGTAAAGTTTCCACATGAATGACGGGAAAGAACGCAAATAGCCACGCAGAGAAGGACAATACCGTACGGCACGTCACTGGTGGGTTAGGTTAGGTTAGGTATATCAACCCCTTTACCGTCTTAAGTATATTGAAGTGCATTGAATTATTGCTATTTAGCTTTGAACTAAAATTCAATCACTCATTGCCTTCTAATTTGACACAAAAATGACGTAGAATCCATAGGCATCTCAAGTATTCTATGCCTTCTGAGATGTGAAAACGAGAGCCCCTTTCCAAAACGGGAAGAGGCCATCTTATTAGATAGCAAAGAGAAAATGCGACTCTTAAATGGTTAACGGCCAGTTTTGAAGCAACGCGAGGCTATTTAGGGAGGAACTCGCAATTTCGAACACGGTCAATGCGGACGACACCTGAGCTGGTACGTCCCTCTCCAAGTTTCTTCACCAAATTTTCACTGAATGAACAGTTCTATAGGTTTATAGTGCTCTCCACTTGTTTATGTTTTTTACTTATTGTGCCCAGTCGGTTCCTTGGTGTGGGATTCTCAGCCTTCTAGGGCAGCTATTGGTCCATGAGCCCCGACAATAGATGACTGTTCAAATCCGAGTCTCTCTCCAGCTGAAACCTGTTGCCACGTTGTCAATGCCAACGGTGTTTGATTTTTTTTTGGGGGGGACTATGCATTCTACTTATTGATCTTGTTTTTACTTTTAGACTACAAAATTTCATTCCTTTTCCTCTCCCATTGGCCTTTTTATCCTGTATAGGACATAAAGAAATTTTTAACTTGCGCAGTCTTACTAAAAAAACATTCTGTAATTGATAATTTGATATTCCCTCATACGCGGGACGTGGATTGCCGTTGACTAACAGAATTTCTTCCTTTCAATCTCAGAAGCAATTATTATTATTATTAATAATAATAATATATGTATTTTTAATTCTATGTTTGGTACAGTTTTTATTTGTGTTTTGTGTGTCGTTTGTTGTGTAATATTGTTTGTGTGTGTTTTGTTTTTATACTATGGGGTTTCAATATATGACTTTTTATATATCTGATTTTTATTGTTTTTTCTGTGTTTATTTGTTTGTTTCTTTTTCAATACTTATCTATTTTTATATATTTTTACTGTTCCTTGTTTGCCCGAGCAATAAATCGAGCTATTCTCTCCCCACAGAGGTGGATCGAACCATGTTTAGACTCCCAGCTCTCTTGTATTTAAAATTGCTGCCCCTGTTCGATCAATGCCTGTATCATCTTATTGTACCCAATAAATCCCGTCCTCCACATGCTGGTGGAGCGGCTCTCTCCCCGCTGGTCCTCTACCGGCCCTGCACCCTTTTTGGGTAGGCCGGGCAGGGTGGGTATTTTTTGCACCACACCAGCCGGAGGGCGTTTGACCACTATGTATGATTTATCGTGCAACGGGCCCCATACACGGAGGGTGTTTAGTAGAATCGGGTTTCGAGCCTGGGACCGTCTGGTCCTGAGGTCGAGACCTTACCACCAGGCCACCACGGCCGCAGGGGTAACAGGAATAACGGAACTGACCTCCTGCCTAGGCACACGGTATGACTGGTGTCCAGTTGAGCAATAAACTGCTCCGACATGGCGGACACCGGGAAGCCCTCCTGCAACACTACAACCACCTGATTTTCTGTTCCAGGACCGTTCCTAAAAATGGTGGGAATGTTACCTAGTGAGACACAGAAGCTTGGATAAGATTGATTCCCAAGAAAGCGTCCATTAAAGCCAAATCTTATGCCCAATCTGGTTTACGAAGCATGCAAACCAATCACCAACCACTCGCCATCAAGGCCCACCCCCGACCAAAAGAAGTGCCAGCCAAGCCAGCAATTCTTTATTGGTCATACCCACAACATTACATTCACGATATACAAAGTACAACAAGATTAGTACCATTCAAAAATCTGCTAAATTGCAAATTCAACATTATTATTATGGAGAACTGTATACAATCAATAAAATAAAAACATTATAAGTGCGGAAAAACAATAATAAATTCACAATCGCTTATGTATGCAGAAAACTTTCCTGTATATCAACTAATATAAATATAAAACAAAAGTAAAAAAAGAAAGAGTATAGATAAGAATCAAAAGATTTAAACAATAACGATAACAATGCACCTTTTTGCGTGCTCAACGCAACAGCATCAAGTGATTGCATCAACAGAAAATTAAAACGTTTAATATTAAAAAAACATAAAATATAATTTAGAATGTAAAAGAAAAATATTCAAATTCGAAGGAATGAATGAGAACTTGAATGACGAACTTTCTCGAAGACCACTCGTCATTGTAGTTCTAAAAATTGACAAAATTTTCTGTCAATCCTGTATATCAACTAA
Source organism: Araneus ventricosus (assembly GCA_013235015.1). Taxonomy (NCBI): domain Eukaryota; kingdom Metazoa; phylum Arthropoda; class Arachnida; order Araneae; family Araneidae; genus Araneus; species Araneus ventricosus. Next base: position 70,076 of record BGPR01006553.1, read on the forward strand.
GAACTGACATAACAAAATCAATAATACCATAGATACAATTAATATTGATGGAAGTGTCATTGCCAACCAGGAATATGAAAATTTTCTATAATACAAAATATTATAGACAATTCTATCTTAAATCAAAAAATATTTCAAAACAAAATCCCTGTCTGATCAAAATCAATTCAAAGATTTTTATCCTCCCAAAAGAGAGAATATATATCCTCTAAATATCTTCAAAA